>BQNB010001620.1:0-30956 GCA_026074375.1 Tanacetum coccineum | reverse complement strand
CCCCTTCATAGCCTGATGGTGCAACTGTAAAGCTATCAAACTAATCTCCATCGCCCTTATCATATCATCCTTCTGCAGGCCCTTGAGTTCCTGCCTTGTCTTATACGCCATCACATTTGTCGGCAAACATTGTTCAAGCTCTCCTATAAATGAACGCCTTTCATCTATAATGTTAAGCAACTGCCTCGTTAAATTGTTGAGTTCAGTTGCGAGCTGAACCTCGTCTTCAAGTCGAAATAGACAAGCAGTTGATCTTTAAGCAGGTCTGAATTTGCTAAGAGCCTGAGTTGTTCCAAATTCACGAACCCATTGTCAACAGCCATTGAAAAAGTTTAGTTTTAGTAGTGAAAGGTGTTTAGTAAGTTAAGGAATGTATGTGTGTATTTTGGATATGAAGGACGATGTGTATTTAAAAACAAGTGAAGGTACATGGTGATTAATAGAGAAACAAACGAAGAGTCCATGAATGCAATATTACACAAGGAATGAATATGTAAACAAGCGGCTAAAATGGTTTTCCAAGGACCAAGCGGCAAGAAACGTGTGGAATTATTTTATTGTGTATTTTGGGCGGGAAAATGGAAGACCAATAGAGCAATGAGGGACCAACGTGCAAGTTACAATAATAGAAACGAATGTTAACACACGGGTAAAACTCTACGTTTTTACTGAGACCAAACACAAACAAAGGAATATTAAGAAACCGTTTCAATATGTTCTTCTTCGTCTTATGACCTGGGTCCTATATGAGTGAAAATGTGGGCTTTCATTGTGACACTCACCCTCTTGGACCACGTGACAACCCTCTAGAACTATTTTGTGTTTGCCTTAACAGAATATGTAAGCCATTGCATTTTCTAGATCTTATTTTATTAGCTAATCATAAATTCTCTTATTTTCAGAAAAAAGGAATCAAGCATTGTAAAAGATGGTTTTGGAATGATCCGGAGTTAGAGAATAAATGGTACAGAACTCTATTATATGAGATGCGTCTGCTTCTTAATCTCTCGCAAAGAGAAGAACTAGAAAATGAATTAACAAGCCGAGAAGAACTTGCAGTCCTTCAAGTTGAGTTTGCTGATATGGAAGGTCAAATGCAGCAACTCATGGAAGAATTGAAGAAAAGTAAAAAATGCTTTCTTTTGGAAGTCAACCGCGATAGTGTTTGGGGTTGTGGCTTCGTTTATGTTTGTTATGAATTAATTAGTTTGGATTTATTTTGTCTAATCAATTGTATGAATTATCCATGATCAGTTGTTTTTCTTGGTGTCAAACGGTAACAACGTTGGTCAAACAGAGTAGTGGTCAAACACCGTGTTGAGAATCGTTTAGCCCATCTAGGATTAGTTTTACAGATAACTTATATACGCAGCGGAATAATAAAGAACAATAAGTTATCAAACAAGGTTTTACTATTATAAATCTACTGCCCCAAGATCAAATGATCCTTGGGGTTAAACTAACTAATACATAAACTAACTAACTATTAGACTCTCATTGGAGAGATCTAACTATGATGGATGCACTAAACCAGACGCCTATGACCCTTTATATAGAGGGTTTACAAGAAAACCTAGCTTACATAGGAAGCTAACTTAATTTATCACATTAAGTCCTTGTTGTTTCATCTTTCTTCATTTATGCATATGTAGTTTTGTAATCATCAAATCTGTAGACCCAACAATCTTCCCCTATTTGATATTACAAAACTGTCTTCATGAATGAAACAATCTTCAATGCTTCCCCTTGACTTAAGATCTTCTTGAACATGTCACCACACATAATAAGCTGCAAATCATATCTCTGTAGTCTTCTTCCCCTTTTTGTAATCATCTAATAGGGGTCTTCTGTAGATATGCAACTTGTAAACACTTCCCCTCAAGTGGTGCATGTAGATGGTTAAACATTTAATCAATAAGCTTCCCCTGAAACCAATATGTTTACCATCTCTTGAATCTCGAACTCTGTAGGCTCTATGTAGTGATCACTGATGAAGAAAACTAAGTATAACGAATTTGATGAAGAAGTAAAATCTCCCAAACTTGTGTCTTATGTCTTGCACTATCCACGTGACGTCGAACTCATACTACAGGGAAAAGTATAAGTAGACCGCAACCTCTTGACAAAATCCTCATTTATCCTATAAAATGAGACACTGAGCACAATAACGTAACTCCTTCAAGTGATAGCGAATGTGAGCATTGAGCATCATAAGAAAAATCACACATTCCTAGATTTTGCAAGTCTTCGTCAACATCATATAAGCACGAACAAGTTATCCTTGACCAGAGGATATAATAAGAACACGTATATGTGAAACTCAACTACAACATCAAATAAGCAATATTCAATTGTCTTCGTAATCACATCTTCAATAAATCCAAAACGAGCTATAAAAAAATTTTCTTAACAATAAGATATATAACTATTGTGAACAATAGTTCGTCCATCTCTAAAAACGTCTGTTGTCCAACATCGGACAATGCTAGCAGTACAAACTTCATTTCTCGGACGACAAAGGCAGTACAAATTCCTTTGAGCAGTATTAACACACTTTGTTCGTCCCTCTTCCTTTGGCAGTAGTAAAAATAGAAACGAGCAGTATTAATAAGAACATCACAATGCTAACCTTTTGTTTCCAAATACACCTGATGTAATAACCTCGTATCCACATTAATTATGATCTTGCCAACACTTTTCGTGAGAAGTATAAACAGATTTCAATGCTTCTTAAACATCCATTAGTATAACAAACATAAAACCCAACAATACTAATAATTCGCATAAGTACTCGAATTACTCACTGTCCCATATCCATAACCAACACGTGATCATGTAAACAAACTGCTTTCAAAAGAACACGCCAGCTGCTTCTTCTTGTTTTCATTCAAAACCAAACCCTTGCAATAGTAACTGCTTATACAACCTTGATAGCACGAATTATGAACTGGCAGTACTAAGTAGTAGGGTTAGCAGTACTAAGTGTGCAAGCAACAGTACTAACAAGCAGTAAGCTAACCTTAGCAGTATTAACTGCTAACCTTGATCAAGCAGTATTAACGAGTACTCCCAATGCCAACAAACATATCAAATATATATATGGGAACAAAAATGTAATCCCTAAAAATCAGGACTTCCATATTAAAACGCATCCCAAAAATCTGCAAACCAAATATATATATACTGCCAAAAATCACGGAGTAATTAGAACTTTTATCAACAAAAACCCTTAAATTTAGGTCTTTCATATTGATAACAGATATCAATTCCATAACCGTATCTCCTGTGATCACTCCCACGAATAAACTCACCAATCAGCTTCGAACCATGTCATCAATTAAACTCGAATTAGGGTTTGTTAAATTAAAACCCTTGTAGTACCAAAACAATCACATTCTGCTGCTTTTCATATGTATACGCCATAACATTCAAGACCGTGCTTGTTCATTGAATTAGGGTTTATTAAAACCCTAAGTTACAATCTAACACAACACCTGCTGCTTCTTCATACTAGGATACGATCACAAAAGAGAACCCTTGTACCTTCAGTCGTGACATCCTTTTCCAATAGCAGCATTAACAACTATGAAAATCAAAGTACACCATACCTGATCATGTTGATTGCACCAGTGACCATAGCAGCAATAATCATGAACCCATCAGTTCCTGCTTGTTAATTAATGCTCCTTCACTTGCTATTTTGAACAAGAATGAATCATAAATAACATCATGACCACGTCACAGATCAGATCACCAATTCAGAAGCCTTCTTGTGTTTTTGCTGCTGCTGCCTTGAAACGAATTAGAAGAAAAAAATTATACATGAAATTCCTTGTATAAACCCTAGATATCAAGAGCAACCCGCTCTGATACCACATGTTGAGAATCGTTTAGCCCATCTAGGATTAGTTTTACAGATAACTTATATACGCAGCGGAATAATAAAGAACAATAAGTTATCAAACAAGGTTTTACTATTATAAATCTACTGCCCCAAGATCAAATGATCCTTGGGGCTAAACTAACTAATACATAAACTAACTAACTATTAGACTCTCATTGGAGAGATCTAACTATGATGGATGCACTAAACCAGACGCCTATGACCCTTTATATAGAGGGTTTACAAGAAAACCTAGCTTACATAGGAAGCTAACTTAATTTATCACATTAAGTCCTTGTTGTTTCATCTTTCTTCATTTATGCATATGTAGTTTTGTAATCATCAAATCTGTAGACCCAACACACCGTATTGGTCAAAGAGATTAGTGGTGAAACAACGTATTGAAGAATTACAGTGTCTTTGGTTTAGACAAAACGGGTGAATGTGTGTCACTTCTGGGATGAACATTATAACGTACCCACAAAACAACTACAATACCAACAAGACATTATAGTGAAATGATTCAATGATTAACAAACAAAAGTTGCAATCATACATTCATGAAAAAACTTAAAGAAACAAACATTTAACGATATATAAACCAAAAGCCAAAAAGAACAACCCCACAAGCCGACCATCTCCCGTTTACAGAGTTCTACAAAAATCAACCTCCTTATGGAGGCACCTGAAGGCGCAATTCCTTCTTCAGCTCAATCACCTCAACCAAAATAGCCTTCTGAATACGCTTGAGGTGCTCCCTCAGCTTATAGGCCACCAAATTTCCCGACAAACGTTCAAGCTCTTCTATTATCGCACGCCTATAATTTACACTTGCAAGCAACTGCCTCTGCCTCGTTAAGTTGGAAAGTTCATTTGCTTGATGAGCTTCCCTTTGCGTCTGCATGAGTTCCTCCAGATGAACAAATCCACGAGTAGCGGCAATTAAAAAAAGGGGGAAGAGAGAGGGGGTAGGAAAGTGAAAGGGTTTAGGAAGTTAAGGTATGTATGTGTGTGTTTTGGATTTGAAGGGAGATATGCGAACTGGATTTATAAATAAGTGAATATATGGAGATTAATTGATTACACAACGCAATTACTTCATTGGAATGGTAAATGTTAAATGCGGCTAAACTGTGACATCACATCATGCACTTATTACAAAGACCAAGCGTGCAAGTAATTATTCTGTATTTGGCGTGAAATGGAAAGCCAATAGAACGCATTGAGGGACCAACGATGTAAGTAAAAAAATCACTAACAAAACCACTTTAAACTATTATCAACGGGCAACGGTCATAAAGTCAGGACGTCTTTTTTACTTATGAAAAACAAAAACAAACTCAAAATTAGAAAACTATTTCAAGAATATATTCATCTTCTTTGATGAAAGAATCGAAGAAAAGTCAAAAGAATGTTTCTTTTGGAAGTCAACTGCAATAGTGTTTGGGGTTGTGGCTTCGTTTATGTTTGTTATGAATTAATTAGTTGGGGTTTATCCAGTCTAATCAATTGTATGAATTATCCATGATCAGCTGTTGTTCTTAATGCCAAATGGTTATACAGATTATTTGACTTTTGCTAAATCATACCAGTGACCCAATTGACTTTCACTAAATCATACCAGTAGACTTTATAAGTCAAACAAATTAACACATTCATCCACAATAATATGACTAGAAACCGAATCTATTCATTTCATCAACCAACACAAAACCACATTCAGCCACATAACCCATTACCTACTAAGAACATCTAGCAAAAAAGCAACTTCCCTAAACATCCACATTGTATAGTAAACATAAAACCCAAAAACAACCCAGCTAATGATGAGAAATTTCAGCAACTTGCGTCGCTTTTCTTCAACCAGAGCAAGGATTTTTTTCAAGCTCATTACGTGACCTCAACAACCCTAGGATAATCTAAACAGACCTTTGACACATTGGTGGATCATACCACCTGAGGAAGTTGACACATGTTGGACTCTGAAAATAGTTAAAAAAGGATGTGTAAATAAACAAACAAAATGATTTGTTACATATTTTTTGATCGGATCATACTTACAAGTGTATGACAACCATAAAAACGACGACCTGAATTCCGATTAGTCCATGATGTCCTAATCACAGCTTCCAAACCACACGCACAACGAGCCATTTTATAATTGTGTGTCTTATACTTTGCAAATCATCATTTATAATACACAGAAACGAGTCAGAGACCAATCGTGCAAGCGCTAAAGGACAAAAAATAGCAACAGTAAAACACCCGTTGGAAAAACAAAAAAACGAAGAAAAAAAATTTATAAAGAGACCAACGGTGAAATAATGACAAAAAATTGAATTTACTAAACTGCTCATCGTTGAAAAGTTAAACTAACACCAGTTACGTATAACGAGGCTCGAGGGACCAAACGGGTAACAACAGTGACAAAAAAAGACTAACGACATCGACCCCCGTTATCTAGAGACTAAATCCGCAATCCGGCCTAACCATAAGAACTAACGGTGTAATTTACCTAAAAGAAAAGAAAGGGAGATAGGCTAACGGTGACCCAGAAGGCACGCTAACATTCTAGAATCCTTTCTATACGCAAAACGCGTCAAAGTTAGTAAAGGCAACTCGTTACGTCACCGTTGTTAATAATACGAATCCCAATCCTTAAGCAACTCATCTCCCTCGTATCCTATAAATAATCCCTACCTCCCTCACTAGGGTATTCGTCCAACATACAATTAAACAATTAAATCTAAAACAATCCTTCTTTCCATTCAATTCAATTCTCTCAAAGTATAGTTCTATCCTTTATGATTATTATTATTATTATTTGTTGAATGAATTTACGATACTAGATCTGTAACCAGGATGACTTGAAACTGTTTGATCTGATTAATTCTTAGTTTATACTTCTTAAATAATGTTTTTTTTATTATATAATAAATTGCCAGTTCATGTTGTGAGAACGAGAGTCGTTCAATAGTAGTTCTGTCGTTAAAGAATGAGTTACTTAATAATGATACTCTAGTAAATATCACAAGCACTAGTATGTTTTTCGGTTGTATGATTTGCTGCTAACTGTGAATGGATTCTTATTGTGCAGATGCAAATCTTCGTTAAGACCCTCACCGGTAAGACCATCACTCTTGAGGTCGAGAGCTCGGACACCATCGACAATGTTAAGGCAAAGATTCAAGACAAGGAAGGAATTCCTCCTGATCAACAGAGGTTGATCTTCGCTGGAAAGCAGCTCGAGGACGGTCGTACTCTGGCCGATTATAACATCCAGAAGGAGTCAACACTCCACCTTGTCTTGCGTCTTCGTGGTGGTATGCAAATCTTTGTCAAGACCCTCACTGGCAAGACCATCACCCTTGAAGTCGAGAGCTCAGACACTATCGACAATGTCAAGGCTAAGATCCAGGATAAGGAGGGGATTCCTCCGGACCAGCAGAGGTTGATCTTTGCCGGCAAGCAGCTCGAAGATGGCCGTACACTTGCTGACTACAACATCCAGAAAGAGTCGACCCTTCATCTTGTGCTCAGGCTTAGAGGGGGTATGCAGATCTTCGTCAAGACTTTGACCGGGAAAACTATTACCCTCGAAGTTGAGAGCTCCGATACGATTGATAATGTCAAGGCCAAGATCCAAGACAAGGAGGGGATCCCACCAGACCAGCAGAGATTGATTTTTGCCGGTAAGCAGTTGGAGGATGGACGTACTCTTGCAGATTACAACATCCAGAAGGAATCCACCCTGCATTTGGTTCTTCGTTTGAGAGGTGGTATGCAGATATTTGTTAAGACCTTGACTGGCAAGACCATCACCCTCGAAGTGGAAAGCTCCGATACTATTGACAACGTCAAGGCCAAGATCCAGGACAAGGAAGGTATCCCTCCAGACCAGCAGAGGCTTATCTTTGCAGGGAAGCAGCTCGAGGATGGACGCACCCTTGCTGATTACAACATTCAGAAGGAGTCCACTCTCCACCTCGTCCTCCGTCTTCGTGGTGGTTACTGAATAGTTTGCGGATATGTGTCTTTCTGAATGTTTTATGTGTTACTTTGCAAGTGTTGATGAACAATGTGTTACTTGTTTAAATAATTCTGATTGATAACTCGCAGTGTTTCTGTGAATGTGTTATGTGATTTGTTTACATGGTGTTTATTTGGTTGTGTATGAGCATATGATTTGTCTAATCGCATTGTAGCATAAAATTGGTTCAAGTGCATTAAGCGGGGCTTTGATTTGGTTGTGTGTGAGCATGACTCGTCTCATTGCCTTAGTTAGAACCTACTTCAATCGTGTTCAGTGTTCCTGAACATGATAACCGAAAATGGGTTGGCTCTGATTCGTTGATGACATATGCTATCCAGTGAAGTTGGTTGCTCCATATAGTTTAAGTATTGAGGTATATATGTTAAGTATTTGTCGTAAATAGTCGGGTTGACCCACCTGGTCCGACCCGACCCGGACCTTTTTTTTTTTGGTATTTACGAAATAGCTCCTCGAGTATTTACGAAATACCTTCTCACACTATGTGTCAAATTACGAAAACTACCATCATTTTAATTTTTTTATAAACTTAGGAACAATTCCTATATTTTTCGTAAAGAATAGGTTGTAAACTAAGAAACCCTTCTTAAAGACGTTTTTAAGGATTCACCCGTGTAAAAACATTTCCAAATCACTGTCTATTAGTTTTGAAGGATTTTTGAAAACATTGATGTGCATTTTTTTTTTATTAAGAGAATCAAAACTTCACTTTTAAGATTATAGAAGTTCTCAACTCATGATATTCTTTTTGACAAGAACGAATATCTTGTGATGCCAATTTTGATTCCAAAGATGCAATTTGTTTCAAAAGTTGATCTCTTTCATTGTTAAGTAACGGTGGTTTTCCCAAAATTGAAGAATTATCAAGCTTTTTTTCCACAGCTTCCCTTTCAGATTTTTAAGTTGGTCCCTTTGAAATGATAAATTCTTTCAAAAATCGATATTCTTGGCTTTAGATTATCAACACTTATGAGCCAATTGTCGTTCAAGAACAACTTTTATTTTTTCAAGTTTTTCAAAATACGCCTCAAATTTGGTGTTCTTGTTTGACAATTCAAGATTGAACTTCAAAAATATTTTGACTTTTGAGCAAGATTTTTTCCCCGGATGGATAACTTTGATTCAAAAATCTCATTTTCCCTTATCAAAAGCAGTTAGTTTTTCCCAATGTTGGACCTCTTTTCTTCATCAGCGAAACAATTATGGATTATCAATTTTTATCAACAAGTCGGAATTTTCGTTTATTTGTTTTGCTAAGACTATTCCAGCTCATCAATATTTATTTGAAAAACACTTGTTTCGTTTTCAAAAAGATTCTATTTTTCTCCCCGATTCCTTGTTAAGTTCAGAAATATCCAATTGTTTCTTTTTGAAAAATTCAATCTTTCCTAAAAATGTTATTGAATTAGTTTCTGCAAATCAACATTTGGACTTTAGTATTTTTCTTCCTGTTTTGTGTTACATTTGAGAGTTTTTGTTTGAACCTCGACTTTTTGATTGAATCAAACAAGCTTTGGTAAGTCAACTTCAAGTGTTCATTCTCTCCTTAATTAATGACGCCACTCGATATTCCAACTCAATGTTTTTAGTTTCAATTTCATCAAAATTGACCTTAACTTTGACTTCATCACAATGATTAGTCTCAACTCTTGACCTTTGAACCGAATCAAACAAATCTTTATAAGTCTGTTTCAAATGAGCATCTCAATTTGTATTGTTGCCATAAAATTCTAATTTCTTTTTGCTATGTTTTCAAAGAAGACTTTTCTCCGAGTCTTGTGATTGAAGTGCGATTCAAAAGCAATTACCTATTAGCCTTAAATTTTGACAAGTCTTTTTCGAATTCAATAATTCTTTTTGACAATTCCTGTGTGACTTCAAATGTATTATTACAAACCGTATCAGCTGTTGTACTCTCATTTGAAACATCTTTTAACTCTTTTGAAATTCTTTCAGTTTCATCATGTAAATCCTTATTCCTTATTTCTTAAAGAAGGTTTATAACATGATCTTGGACATCTTCAGCTAATGTGCTTCCAAGGAGTTAATATTTTAAAAGCTCATTTTGTTTGAAAGTTTCATCAAGATCATTTTCCACTGAAACAAAAACATCTTTCATTTCTTTTACATCTCTTTTAAATCGATTATGAAAGACTTGAAAATAGACATGCCATTCTCGAAGAATTAATTTCGCTTCTACGCAAACATCGATTAATCGAAGTTCTTCTTTAGACGTATAGAAAATGCTTTCTCGTTTACAATTCTTTTCTAGTAACTCAAACAATTTTTCGAAGACATTTTCCATTTCATTCAAATCCACAAGCATTGGATTTGCATTAGGCATTGATGCCATGCTTGGTTTTGTCTCAGAAGAAACTTTTTTAGAAGATATAAAAGATGATGGAAAATATGTTTGTTCAGCAGAAAGTTCTTTTGAGGAACAAAATCGTCATAAATTTTATTCAATTTTCTGTAATCGATTGGTTTTATCTTTAACTCCTGAACTTTTTCATCTTTTTAATACTTGTTTCATTTTTAATTTGACTCTTTTCAGCATCCTCTCGAGTTTCCTCAGAATTCAAAACCACATGAAAGGTGTTAATTCTTATTACAAAGTTCATAAGCACGATTACAACTTAGGAATTTTTGGCTTAAGCTTGTGAAGCATAAGGGAACGTTATATCTAACCGACTTCGTAAGTTGTCCCGAATAGCTTTTTGTTCTTTTGTAAGCATACCAAAAGTGTTCAGTTGGATTTGCCAATTTTACAAAAACGTTTTCAAGATCTTTGTTTCTTGGCTTGTAATGAAGATTATATTAGATGTGTTTCTCTTTGTCACGGTCGTGTTTGATTGGAAAATTGTTATGTGTCTTTTTGATATTCCTCATTTTGTCTTTTTTAGTCAATAATAGCTAAGTCCTATTTATACGTTGTCTGTTTTAGATTCTCGACTGATATCTTGATCACGAAATAATTGAGACTGAAGCTTGTTGATTAAAATGTTTTATTTGCGATAGCCTCAAGAAATTCGTTGAGATAATTGTTATCCCCTTTGATGTTTTCCAAAACCCGAACCCTTTCCTTATACAACTCAAGCTGACTAGTCAAAGTCATGTTTTGTTGTTGGACTTTTTGAGCAAATGATTGTTGTTTCTCATTTGATTCCATTTTCCTTATTTAGCACAACGAACCCAAGTAAATTTCAACACAAACCCAAAAATTCAATTCAAATTATCACACAACCCAAATCACATACAAGCTAATCCGAATACTGACAAACTTACACTCAAAACCTCAATCACACTTGAATCATTTTTCAGCAATTAAGAACCGTGAACTAAAAATCTACTATTAATTTAGCTCAATCCAAATCTTTATCAAAATTCATACAAACATATTAAGCCATCTTTACACTTTTGAATTTCACAATAGTTAAAAAAATATGTCTATGCTCAAAATTGTAAACACACGTTTTTGATATAGAACTCAATACCACAGTCCAAAGTCTTTAAACTTTGCCAAACAAAAAGATCTATTTGTTTCAGCTCAAGTTAAATCAATATCAATATGTTTGGTTGGCAAAAATTCCAGCCTAAATTGAAAATGCCCAACAACTTATTAAAATTCGGATAATCTCAATGCAAATCTGTGACCAAAATTTTCGGTATACACACACCTTAGGCCTAAATTCTCGTGTAGAAGATAGCAGCCCAAAAAAAATTGTGACAAACCTAATGAATGGAGTATATAAAAAATCAGTACCATATATCCCTAGCATACAAAGATAAACGCATGCCTCTTTTTATCTATTTCACTCACTCAAAAACACATTCTCAGATCTACTTGACTGAAACACAAACTTCACACTCACAAGTTATATCATCCTTAAGTTGATAAACACACAATCAAAGAAGTAGAACAACACCTTCCTTTAGCTCTTACGAATCAACAACAGATTAACAAAGACTATGACTTCAAGATATTTTAAGATTAAAGGTGAGATTCGTTTCTTGATATGTTTCTTTTGTGTAAACCGAAATAAAAGAAGATAGCAACACTCTTGTTCTTGTCTTTTCATTTGTATTTTCAAAAATTAAATGAGTGATATGCTTTAAAAAACTTTGATCTATGTTGGATTATTTTCTGTCATGGCATGGATCTTTAATGGTTCACGCTTTTACATACAAAACAACGACTCAAGAAAACAAATCTGGAGATATTCTTTTTTTTCTTTCTTGATTTTATTTTTTAGTTTATAAGTTGTGGATCTTGTTGGTTGTGAGGAGGCGTGGGTTGGTTGATCAGTTTGGTTTCCAAGTTTTGTTTTGTATCTGAGTTGAGATCAATTTTCCAGAGAATATAAAGTATTGAGGTGTTCGTCGTTCTGAGTTTGAGTTGTTATGTCGAAAATGAATAGATCAGTGATAAACTTTGATCAAACCTTGTGAATCTTTGAGATTTATGACCAAGTTTGAGAAAAAAAATATGAGATCTAGATCTAAATCAATTTCAAATACGGTATTAAAACATGTTTTGACTACTGAGTTTGACTGTGAACAAAAAGTCCAAAAACTCCATAGATCTCAGTTACATATCCGAGTTTGATTTGTTGTAACTGCTTTATTCTGAGTTAGTCCCAGTCAAAACCTTTTTTTTAAAACTTTTACTGAAATTTGATTTTTGTAACTTTTACTGATTTCGACTTAAAACTAGTTTTTATCAAAAATAAGCCCAACAAAATAAGCAGTTTAGTACAAATAAGCAGAAGATCAACTAATTTTAGCCACGATTCTTATGATAAAACCGTAAGCAATCAATTTCGGTTGCATAAAACACAATCGAAATTAGCACAATAAGCATAAAATCAGCTCAAAAGCTCAAATAAGCAGTTTTAACTCGAAATAAGCTGACAAACACCAAATAAGCAGTTGTAAATCAGAAAGCCACACGAATCACGGAATGAGGTAATTAGAATTAAGCAAATTTAGGTCCGAATAAACTCAAATTAAGCGCCGGAATAAGTGCTCAGAATAAGCTGACGAAAAATAAGCACTCCTAAACAACAATAAATAGACTCCTGGCGGCTCTGGATACATTGTCTAGTCTTGCTTTTAGAATTATAAGCAAATAGAAGTGTGTGTTTAGGTGTTATGTGTGTGTTATTAAAGTGAGGAATGATTAGAAGGTAGCAGTGAGAAAAGAGGGAGGAGGATTAGAGATAAGATAAGTATGAGATTAGAAGACACCTTAGGAGTCCCACTCATAATGAGGTGGTGGTGGGGATTTATCCTATTTACAGGAGAGCATGGAGCTCTTTTTTTTTTTTTTTTTTTTATTTGCCCTCTATTGTTTTCTTAGCTTTTAGCTATTTGTCGGGTCTCGTGACTTTATTTAAGTCACGAGCCTTTCACCTAACCTATTACACAATATTATTTCTCTAATTATTAAAAGGCTTTTATCTTAATATTCATCGTCATTTTATAATTCCTAATCTAAGGACTAGTACTAATTTGAGACCAAGGAAATAATTTAATAAAAAACTAATTTATACACTTATATAAAAACCAACTGTTTTGGACCTACTGTTAGAATACGAATTTTTATAAATCTTGGAAACATTTTATTAAAACAGTACATACTATAAGGATCGTAAGCATATAAAGAACTCGAAAAACTGAGCTATAACGAAGAAGTTAGGACATTTACAAGTTTACTATAATTAAATATATAAAAGTGTTTTTATAAAAGTTATTTTATAAAAACCATTACTGTTACAGATCTGGTAGAAATTTATAAATATTTTATAATGATAGTACTTGTCATGAGGATTCCAAGCATATAAGAAACTCGAAAAACAGATTAAAAAAGAATAAGTTACGAGTTTTGCAAGATTTAAGTTTTATAAAATTTTTTATAAAAGTTTGACTTTTTCTGAGTTGACACAAATTTTTGTAAATTCAGTAAGTTTTTTATTTACATGGTTTATCTCATCACGAATCCATACATATAAAGAACAAGCGAAACGGAATTAAAATGAATAAGTTATGATTTTTGCAAGTTTTATATAATTAAATACACAAAAGTAATTTTATATATTTTACATAACCTGTAAAAGTTACTGTTCATCAGTAGCTAAAATATTATAAATATAAAATTTTGATAGATTTTCTTAATACGAAATCATGGACATAAGAAACGTATAAAACGAAGTTAAATCATGGACATACGAAATCATTTTCTAATTATATAATATCATTATATAACCAATAAAATATTAAATCATATATTATTAACAAATAATACATTGTTGAACAAAAATAATATTTTTTTACAGATACAAATAATGCCTTTATTTAAGAAGTACAATCTAATTATTGTTTCAACTTTTTAAATTAAACAAAAACTATTAGGTGGTGGTGTAACTACATAACTTGCGATGTTGTATTTATATTAAATAAACGATACTTATACGACCTATAATTAATTAAGTTGCACTCGGATTCCGCGAGACATTTCACATATTTGATTTAGATAATCAATCATTCACTTGAGGTGAGTTCATAGCCCCGCTTTTATACAATTACAATGATTTACAACTTTGGGGTGAGAAACATGCATTGTTTTACGATTGAACGCAAGTATACTTTTAACAAATTACGAGTTTGCCTATTTAGCTATAACCCACTATGCCCATGAATCATGAACTGTTAATTACTGGATTGTAAGAGGGAATGTTATGAATAGATCTATTTGGGATTGACATCCCCGTTCGGGTGAGTAGCGCTCACTAGTTTCGGAGGTACCAAAACGACGAATGTATACCATGTCGGAACAATTTGGATGTTGCGGGTTGAACATCTACACGGGCACATTATTTGCATTAATTTGCATACATATATGTTGTAGCTTAAGTGTCATGAGCTTAGCGCATTTCGTAATTACTTTTGAGATATTGTATGTGTTACATGTCTTACACTTGCAAATCTTGCGGTCCTACTTTATACATTACTTAAACCTGTAAATTCACCAATTTTATGTTGACGTTTTAAAGCATGTTTTTCTAAGGTCAATAAAGCAAGAACAAGGATACATTGGTGGTCATCATTTTGGAGTCACATTATTATAAAGATTTAAGTGCATTACATTTTAGAGTATTTGTTATGTATTAAAATCTTTACACTTTTCAATGATGAACAAGATAAGCTATATTTTGTAACAAGCAATTTACTTAATCCAATGTATCATTTTCAAACGACTCATATAGAGGTCGTTCTCATATCTTGTGTTATTGATCTATGATGTAACACTCTCAGACCCTTATTCCGCTACGACCATATTTGAAGGTGTTACACTTCATTATCCGCATATGGACTTTTAGTCCCCCGTTTGATTCAGACGCATTCCGGGGGAACGAGCTTAGCTCGTTTAGGTCAAAACTCGACTTGGCTCGAATCGTTAACACCCCTATTGGTACCACTGACTCACATGTTTTGTAGTTCTCAACAGTCACCACCTCCTTTGACCCACTGTTTAAATCATAACATATTTTTTTAATCAATTTATGTAATATTTCCTGTACTTTTTACTTTGCACTTTTCGTTTCACATGTTTCGTATTTTTTGTTAGTTTTATACTTTTAACTTGTTAAACTTTATTTTTTTTTTCCAAATTTTTTTTACAATTTTAAAATATAAAAAAAATAAAAAAACATAAAAAATATTACTTGTAAAAATATAAATAAAAAGTTTTAATAACCAAAACCTAAATTAATAGGTTATCCAAATTCCAAAGCAAAAGTGAATAGAAAAGAAAGGGAAATAAGGTAACGGTGGCCCAGAAGCCACGCCAACATTCTAGAATCCTATACGCAAAAGGCGTCAAAGTGAAGGCAAGTCGTTACGTCAATAACAATCCCCAAATCCTTAACCAAACTCATCTTCCCCATATCCTATAAATAATCCCTCCCTCCCTATGCTTTTCATCCTACATAAAAAACAAACGATTAAATCTAAAACAATCAATTATTCAATTCAATTCTCTCAAGGTATATAATTCTATCCTTTATCCTTTATGATTATTATTATTATTATTATTTGTTGAATGAATTTACGATGCTAGATCTATTATAACTAGGAACCTTTTTATCTGATTAAGGGGAGGGGATGTTTGTTTCGGCTTATATAGCCGGCTTATGGATTACATTTGTTTATGGCTTATGTTACATAAGCTCACTTTTTGTGGCTTATTCTGAATCTTTTCACTTATATAAGTTTATTAAGACTAATATCCGAAAAGTTTCAAGATTACCCATAAGCCTATTTTCTTTTGGCTTACCCATTTAAGCTTACGGCTTAATAAGCCATAAGGTTAAGTGGATAAAGCCAATAAGCCAAACGAAAAGTCATCGGCTTTCCTAAATCTTAATAAGCCGATAAGCACATAAAACAAATATTAAATTGATAGTTGATGTTGTGAGAACGAGATAAGTTAGTTAACTTGTAGGGTTGATTCATGAGATTTGAGTAATTATGTTGCACATACGTTGTTTGGGATGAGTTGTTTATGGGATACTATTCTTGCCGTTATAGTATATATGTTTAGTTGTATGATTTGTTGCTAACTGTGAATGGATTCTTATTGTGCAGATGCAAATCTTCGTTAAGACCCTCACCGGTAAGACCATCACTCTTGAGGTCGAGAGCTCGGACACCATCGACAATGTTAAGGCAAAGATTCAAGACAAGGAAGGAATTCCTCCTGATCAGCAGAGGTTGATCTTCGCTGGAAAGCAGCTCGAGGACGGTCGTACTCTGGCCGATTATAACATCCAGAAGGAGTCAACACTCCACCTTGTCTTGCGCCTGCGTGGTGGTATGCAAATCTTTGTCAAGACCCTCACTGGCAAGACCATCACCCTTGAAGTCGAGAGCTCAGACACTATCGACAATGTCAAGGCTAAGATCCAGGATAAGGAGGGGATTCCTCCGGACCAGCAGAGGTTGATCTTTGCCGGCAAGCAGCTTGAAGATGGCCGTACCCTTGCGGATTACAACATCCAGAAAGAGTCGACCCTCCATCTTGTGCTCAGGCTTAGAGGGGGTATGCAGATCTTCGTCAAGACTTTGACCGGGAAAACTATTACCCTTGAAGTTGAGAGCTCCGATACGATTGATAATGTCAAGGCCAAGATCCAAGACAAGGAGGGGATCCCACCAGACCAGCAGAGATTGATTTTTGCCGGTAAGCAGTTGGAGGATGGACGTACTCTTGCAGATTACAACATCCAGAAGGAATCCACCCTGCATTTGGTTCTTCGTTTAAGAGGTGGTATGCAGATATTTGTTAAGACCTTGACTGGCAAGACCATCACACTTGAAGTGGAAAGCTCCGATACTATTGACAATGTCAAGGCCAAGATCCAGGACAAGGAAGGTATCCCTCCAGACCAGCAGAGGCTTATCTTTGCAGGGAAGCAGCTCGAGGATGGACGCACCCTTGCTGATTACAACATTCAGAAGGAGTCCACTCTCCACCTTGTCCTCCGTCTTCGTGGTGGTTACTGAATTGAAGCACTTGTTTGTCTCTGTGAATGTTTTAGGTGTTGCTCTTTGCATGTGTTATGAATAATATGCTGACTTAATAATAATTCTGATTGATAACTTGCAGTGTTTCTGTGACTATGAATGTGTTCATATGATTTGTTTACCTGGTCTTAATTTGGTTGTGTATGAGCGTATGATTTGTCTAATCGCCTTGTAGCATAAACTTTTCAAGTGCATTAAGTGGGGCTTTGATTTGGTTGTGTGTGCGCGTATGACTCGTCTCATTGCCTTAGCGAGAACCTTGTTCAATCGTGCTCAGTGTGGCCTGAACATTATAACCGAAAATGATGGGTTGGTTCTGATTCGTTGATGACAAATGCTATCCAGTGAAGTTGGTTGCTCCATATGGATACAGACTGTCATAAATTGGGCACAATAACCCTTGGTTCTTGTCTCAAGTAACACTGATGAATTAACACCTTTAGGTATGACTTCTATACACGTGATTGTTCTTGCTGATTGGTCTAGTATCACATGTTCATCTGGAGTATAATCTTTTGTTTCTGCCCATATGCTCCGATTGTTGAATGTTCATGTCTCACAGTCGATTGTTGTAGTACAGTTTGGGTTTGAAGAGACCTCAAATATTTTGTTTCACATTATGGTTTGAACATAGGGTGTTTAGAATCTCCTTTTCAAGTTGCCGTGTGTGAGCGAGAATATTGGTATATATTCATGTCACGGACATTAGCCTCGAACCAGTTTTCCCGTACGCAAATTGCACTTTCAAGTCACATTCATATCACTTCGGCTTGAATGGTCGTTGGACAAAGTAATGCCCAATGGGGGAAAAGTAGTTCGCCGTGATTTACATAAAGGGCAAGCAAGAATTGCAGAGGTAAATGTTCTTGGCAGTTACTTGAGATGAATTTATCAAAGTTGGATGACGGTTAAGGCCCTGAGGGTACCCAGCAGATGCAGGAACGATCATCTGCTCAATGTACATCTACTTTTAATGGCAAATTCACACACACGTGTTCACGCATACTCGGTAATTTTATATAGTCCAGGATGGCTGACGTGAAAGAACTCAAAACTTGCTGATATCTTCTATTACCTTAGTTGCACCAATTCTGTCCGTGCAAATGAGCTCAAAACTGGCTGACTAAGTTAATATCATCATGTCTATTAGTATTAAAAAACATGGAGCTTCAATTTTATGACCATTATTTAGATTTGTTACATGCCACGAGATTTTGTTGTTGCGATTGGGCATATCATATCATATCCATTCATACAATCCAAGTTAGGAAATAAATACACATGTACAAACTTTTAGCAGATTATGTCTGTCTATTTGGTGCTTGGGTTATGTGTAGTGGTTTATGAGGTTAATCGAATATTCATAGTTTGTCTAACACTTCAAATAATCATAACTGATTTGGTTTAGTCGAGAAAAATGAAATGAGTGAGGAGATTGATGACATCAAATAACGTCTATTTTATAGCATCATTTATCTCATGTAATTAACTCATTTTGTATAATTATTGTAAAGAATTGTTACTTAATTGTTTATATTTGAGAATTGCAGTAATTATGAAGTGCTTGATGAATATTAGCAAAAGGTGCGCATTCTGAAGCTTAAACGAAGATATTTTGAAGATTACTATTTTGACTACCACTACGCCGTATCCATCAAGGAAGATACGCCGTATCCGTGCCTGCACTCACCAAATACCACAAAGGAAACAAGCTCAATACGCCGTTAAAGATTACTATTCTGAAGACCAATACGCCGTATCCATCAAGGAAGATACGGCGTATCCGTGCTTGCACTCACCAAAGACCACAAAGGAAACAAGTTCAATACGCCATATCCAGTGAAGACCAATACGCCATATTGGAAATATAGTATGTGAATATTCTAGAAGATATCAAACGTGGTCCCTACTCCAAGAAACCCTAATACGCTGTATCCAACACCTTGGATATGCCGTATCGACACTGACTCCAGATCCTATAAATACAAAACTTAAAAACGAGTTTTAAGACAACGTGTAATTTCTTATTCTTTTGTAATCGTTCAGTTTTTGGTATCATTCGTTAACTCGGTTAGTTTACCTTGGCTAAAACAATTACTCTTATATTAATTATGATGTTTGAAGGCTAATACCTTCGGGTATTAGCCATTATTATGAAGATCTGAATGTTTGGTTTTGTTTATAGCTCGATTTCTTAATTTATCGTTGTATGCTTGTTTATGTTTATCAATATACTTGTTTACGTGCTTTTATATGCGACCTGTCATTCAACTGGATTTAGTGATACTGACCAAGTAATCTAGATGCCGGGATAGCTCTCCATATAGTAATTTATACATTTAGAATCATAGGATCACAAATATTGTCCTTCTAAAATCGTGCTAAGGATACGCTTCTGGCTTAACTAGTTAATGAAAATTGCCTTTGGTTTATTGAACATGTTGACTAGTAGGTGAATCTTTAACAAATAATGTTCTGATTCCATTGGATAGTTGGACAAGTGGACTACTAGAGTATAAATTGCCATTAAGCAGTAAGTGGGTAAAGGCTCTATGAGCTAGGGTTTAACAAGATCACCATTGCTTTGATCCCTAAGATAGATTATAATCAGCAAATAAGGATGTTTTATGCGGATGCTTTAATTGTGACAGAATTAATGTGTCTACGTCTTAGGATGAAGTCCCGCCTAAGTCTAAAAATGATATGCCTCTTCGAGATAAGTAATCATTGCACTGAATAAACAAACCAACTTCTAATCGGATTAATGATGGCTAGTACAGTTTTCTATCATAAGGCTCGACCACTCTTTTTTGTTCTATTAATTTGCTTGCGTGGGTTAAAGTGTCTTGAATTGATTGTAGTCACCAACCAAACCCGTGCCAGTCTCTCAGGCTGAAAACCCCCTTTTACTTGTTAGAATTAGGATTAGAACTAACATAGGATTAACATAGGTTTGACTTAGATTAGAATTAACTTAGATTAGATAACCAAAATATTAATAAATTGAGAGATTTAACCTCGCTTCAAGTGTTCGACACCCTACTTATCACGAATCTACCACCGACCGGGTACACTGCCCGTTAAAGTGTTGTTTTTGGTTAAGTCGGCAAAATATAAATTTAAAACTTGAATCATAAAAATATACACCACACAACGACACATCAAGTTTTTGGCGCTGTTGCCGGGGAGTGAAAATTAATCTTGATTTTTATTTTATATTTTGGTTTTTAACATTAGATCTAACCCTTAGGAGTAGTGTAAATTAGATTAGTGTATATTCTTGTATATTCTGTATATTTTGTATATTTGTTAGTTTAATTGTTTGCTTGTATATTTGTGTGTTTAATTTAATTGTTTTCCTAATACACTGTTCTGGTCGATAACTCGATACGGCGTATCCACTTCCATTGGATACGACGTATCCAACTTTCTCGATACGGACGTATCATATCTTCTGTCCATTAAGCGTTTTCATTCATACTGATTAATGCGCGTATTCACTGCTATTGAATCTGTCGATCGATCATTCTGATACAGTTCTTTTTCCACTCGCGATTAAAGCTCAATTTTTTTAACAACCCTTTTTCCCGATGGTTCTACTGATATATTTTCTGGTAATTTTCTGTTAAGAATGTACAAGGTAATCAAAGGAGAGTCGAGAAAATTGAGGATCTTAAGGTCAAAGATGTTTTGCTCACTTGCGATACATCACTTGAAGTTTTCAACAATGAATTCAATCGACTAAACGGAATGGATAATGATTTATTCACATATGAAGTTGAAGTTGCTAACATCCTATGTGACTCAAACAAGGATGATGATTCAGAGCAACGAGTGTCGCATGAAGCTGATGATGACATGGGATATGATCCATCTGATGTTGCATTTACTGAATGGTTGGGATCCAAGTTTTTCAACTAAAAGACAATGGATCATTATAAAAAGAAAGCATTATGGATTTATTGAATTAGAGGAGATGATGAAGTTGAGCTTACGGATGAAGAATTTTTTGATAATGAAGATGAAGTTGCTGAAGTCGTTAAGATTAGATACTGATTATTTGATTTTGAGGAACACCTATGGGCAAGACCTTCAGAGAATTTAAACTATCTTTGCAATTTATCCAGATCTTACTTACAAAGGAACATTGAGGGATTCAAAGATTCTGATGAATTATAAGGATGTTGGATCTATGAATGAATATATATATACCATGGGTTGATAGAAACCATGGACAGACGTAGGTTTAGACAAACCCGCACAGTTAGTCATTATTGTAAGCCTACAATTATAAAACTGGGATTTCGAAATGGCCAAATGTATTTGGAGAATAATGGATACTGTAATTGAGGAAACTTTCTGAGCTTACATAGTGGAATTCACTCCTTACCAAGATTATGAAAGTACGATGCCTTGAAGGATTGCGAGCTAAAAGCAACATGCTTTAAAGGAAATATGCTATCAATGTCAGGCTTAATCAGTGATGCTGAATCAAGCAATGATGGTTGGAGAAGATGGGAAAGCCATGAGATTACCTACCACGATCATGATGAATTAGAATATGAGAATGAAACTCATGATGAAAGACAAGAATTATGTGAAGCTCATAAAACTACTGTATGCAAATTTGTGAAGCTTCAAAATGATCAACGTATTCATGGACAAGACGAGAGTATGTTGCTGTTAAAGAAGATGAATACGACGATTTGGCGAGAACAAGTGAAGATGCATGTCGAGCAAACCAGGAAATCTGTTGGTAACCTTAAATCACTTTCACTTCATTATTGATACAAGAAAAATAGATAAGATAAAATGGAAGAAATTTATAGAGAAGTTAGAGAGAGAAAGTAGAGAGAAGAAAAAGATGGATGATTACTTGCAAAATTACAAATGAGACTTAACAATAATCAACAAGAATCAACACCATTCCATACTTGGAGAGGGGAATTTTTACTTAATACCAAGAGGCTTTCATGCCTTGGTATTTCTACGGGTCGGGCTCGGGATTACTTGGGCTTTCGCCCGATACACGTGACCGGTTAGATTACATTTAAGAGCCCGTTTACCCGTGTAGCCTATTACAACGTATAATTAATTAAGTGACCGAGATCCAATATAATGAAACGAAAATTCCGTGTTCGACTCATTATATTTGAGGCTAACAATCTACCCCGAAGTGAGTTCATTGTGACACTCCTTCAGGTGATGATTGAGATGCTTTTAGTCGGTTAAGCTCTTGTGATCTTTGGCTGTGTTACGGTGTAGGCTTGTTCCTTCATGCTTTGAGATCTTTGATCTTGAGCCTTTGTCATTGTCTTTCGACTTCGTCTTTATGTCCGAGATCTTTAAATCTTATCCTTACTTGTCTTGATCATCTTTGCTACCTGCGGATCTTGGTACTTGACCAACATGCTCATACTTTGCATCATCTTGAAAGCTTGCTAACAATCTCCCTTGATAGACTTGATATCTTTGAAGGAAGATCTTGTATATCAGAGTTTGTGCGGAAGTCTTTGTCTTTAATTCTTGAGCTTTCATGATTATTGAATCTTGATGCTTATAGTATGTCTTTGTATGTTTGAGCATGAGATGTGGTAATGAATTCGACTCAGCTGGAATGAGCATCACCATCTCCATCTTTATGTATCCTGAATAAACAGTGGGCAATAAAAGGGGTGGACAGTAAAACATGGGCCTTTGTCATTCGGTCCGGATTTGGTTAGATTAACCTCGGTTCCGTAGGACGTTTTCAGTTAAATTTACTATACCTGTGATCAGGTAGATTTCAAAGAATCTCCTTGACAGGGTTTCCAGCTCCAAGCGTTTGGATCTTATACAAGATGTATTAGATTTACCTGATGCTTGTTACTCATTACCGGAACGTCTCAAAGCAGACAACACCGTAAGAGTGAATCAGATAGTTACTATCTTCTCTGATTTAAGTCGTCAATTTCATGTCTGAACAGTTTGAGTCTATTGAATCGCCATCGTTTCTTTTCCAGTTGACACAAGTTTGATTATATAGAATCTCGCAAGTCACCATACCAGAGCTTGTTGATGCTGGCTCAAGCTGGATTCCATCTTCATTGTGAGTACATAAGGTTAATCACTTGGATGTTTCTGGCAAAATCACAAGGGATAATGCGTTGGAACTCTTGTTATCAGCTTGTGAACTCTTAATGATGTTCAACAAGTGTTGTGTTAATGAGATGTTTTGAGATTCTTTTGCTCTAGATCTCGATTAGTGCATTTCGGTTTTAGTAATCGGAGATGGTGCAGACTGCCACCTATGTCAATATTAACTACTCTTTTTTTTTTATGTTATTTTTGTAGTGAGAGAGTCATAGAAAGTCTGTGTTTCTCTGTGAAAAATGAGCAAGTTCTTTGGAGAGAAACCGAATAGGCTGGGAAAGGTTGTGCATTGCTTCACTGGGTCCATGATGTCGTTCTTCAATGGAGCAATCAACATTGTGTTCTGACAGCATAGGTATCGACCCGGTTTCTGCTAGTTGTGTGAGGGTCATTTTTTTTCACCCTATATCCATACATTTCTTTTTAATTCTTGCAACCCCTTCAATTGCTTACAAGACGTCTTTACTAAACACCTTGTTGTGATTGTTCTAGTGTTAGGCTCAATCTTGTCGGCATTCTTTCCCTTATACACATTCATCTCAAATTCATACCTTAAGGGACTGTTTTCTAACTATGGGTTGTCCTTGGGTAGTCCTCCGGTTTGGTTGGATTCATAGGACAAATACCTAACCTTTCCCTTATGACTTCAGAAATCGTCGTGAAATAAGATGTTGTAGGGTATGAGATCGTAAACCCATTAAAACCTTTTTCAAAATAGCACTTTGAGTCTTTTAGATAATATTTTATTATATTTCTTCCCACTTTTTTTTATTTCTAAAGTCAATTAGATTGGAAATACCGTGTGATTAAAATTTGTCTTGAAAGCCATGGGGAAAAATGTTGAAGCTTAGTGAATAATTTGGAACTGTGTCATCTTGCCTCCCCGCTCAATTTTTACATATGTTGTGAGGAACAAAAACTATGGTACCATGTTGTTATAAATCGATATAATTATGAGTTGAAACACTTAGTTCATCTTATAACTATCATGCTATTGAATGTCAGATTATCTTGATTTGTTAAGAGACTTTGGGAATTGTTTGAAGTACATAAGAATGGTCGTGAGATGATGTATCAAAGCCCATTTAATACTTTGTTTTTCGAAAAAACTACCCTGAAAGATTGGGAGTGTTATTGAAAACACAAATTTTGTAAGAGTATGAATCGGTCAGTGAGAAATTCTTGGAAGAAATTTGTGTTCTACATTTTGAAAAATCATTGTTAGAAGACTCTCTTCAACTCTAAGGGTAAGGCATTTGCGTACACTATCTTTTTCTTGAGTTAAAAACTTTGAAGTCTTGTAAGAACAGCTCAAGACGAGAAACGTGATTTCTCCGTTGTTAGGACTAAGTTATCTCATCGATAAAGCTTTCCTTTTATTTGAATGTCCGGGTTAGTACTGATATTTGCACATAAGCTGTAACATCTAGAATTTTCGAATTTGATTGACGTTTAATTCTTTGATTTTAGGTCTGGGCTTGAATTTTAAGATCGATCATATAAATCGCGTTTTCACGACTCGGACCCACTTAATAAGCAATTTGACGTGGATGACATTCTGACAATTTTTAGTTTTGCCCGAGACCTGGAAGAAGAGCCAAAAGGCTAAAAACAGACCGCAAACCATTTTACGAATAATATACTACGCGGACACACAAAAACAAGTAATTGTTTTAATTCTCAGTTATTTATTTAATTAAAATATTAAATAAATTAGTTATATTTTGATTAAAGCGTTGTTGATTATCGCGAATATCTGCGTAGAAATCCATTTTATTGTGGACAAAGTGTACGGTTCACAATTGAATACAGGATATTTATTAAATGTTTATAAAAATATTTCTGAAATATATCAATAAATATCATTTTTATCAGAAAAAATGATTTGAAAAACAATGGCGCAAGTTTCGAGATTTGAATCATCCGTTAAGTCGCTCAAATGAGTCCCGGACCGTTTTTATAAAAACTATACCAAAAATGTTACACTTTAGGTCCCTCAACTATTAAAACTTGTCATTTTAAATTGATATATATATATAATATTTCATTTCATTTCATCTCATTTATACACACAAACTTATAACTCATCTCCCTCCTCTCTCTCCCTCAAATATCCGGCCACCCTCCAACCACCGCCGGCCACCACTCGCCGCCGCCGGAAAACTTTTCCGGCGGACATATCCGGCGAAGACCAAAAAGACTCCCCATCCTTCGATCTATCCGATCCACCAACTCACTCTCTCCCACGCGCCACTTCCACCACCCCACTGCCACCGCCACCATCTTCACCATCATCATAGCACACCACCATCATCATCACCACGAAAGGGTGCGTTCGGTTGGTGGTAAACCACCCGAAAGGGGTGTGTTTGTTCGGCTATATATAAACCCCGACGAGGGTGTCGGGTTGAGTTTAGCACCGATGAGGGTGCGGTTGGTTTTATTAAAACACCCCGACAAGGGTGTGTTTGGTTCGGGTCGGGCTGTGGGACAGCCGGGGTCGGGATGGGTTTAGCAGCTAGGGGTGTTTGATTGTGGGTTGGGTCGGGTTGGTTTGTGGTAACAGCCGGGTATAAACCCGGTGAGGGTGCGTCGGGTTAGTACTAACACCAAAAGGGTGTTCGTTTCGGTGGTCCGCCGCCAACAAGGGGCGTTTGGCTGTTGGACAGCCATGGTGGTGGCACCACGAGGGCGTTGGGTTCGGGGCAGCCACCACCCTAAGGTGGGTTTGGGTGGCAGCCACCCGACAAGGGGGTGTGGGTTTGTTTGGTTTGAGTATAAACACCTCAAGGGTGCGTGGGGTTTGGTCTCAGCCAAAGGGTGCGTTTTGTTTATAGATTTAGAAGCAAATGGGTGTTTGGTTTGGCTGTCACGCCGCCCAAATAGGGTGCGTTTGGTTCGAGACAGCCGGGGACCACCGGGGGAAATGAGTGTGTCGGGTTGGGTTGACAGCCGGGGTGCAACAAGATGGGGCGGTTGTGGGTTCACAGCCGTAGGGTGCGTTTGGCTGTTATAAATACTAAGAGGGGTGTTTGGTTTAGCTGTTAGCACAAGGGTGCATTTGGATTTGGGTTTACCAAAATTAGGGTGCGTTTGGCTTAACAGCCACGCACAAGGGTGCGTTTGGCTGTCCATCAGCCGGGGTGCGTCGGGTTGTGGGATGACACCGAAATAAAGTGAGTTTGGTTAACACGAAAATATATAAATTGTTTCATTTAATCGATTTATATAAGATGTGATGAAAAATATTATAAATTGCGCGGTCTAGTTAAAATATGAAATTAATATTAAAACGGGACTTATATTGATATATAAGCGATATTAGATATGCTTTAGACGAGAATTGGACTAAAAATGGACTTTAGTGCCTTTATATAACGAGTAATTTAAAACAGAAAATAGAACGTGGGATTCGGAATTCGAGACTTTGATAAGTTAGACTTTGGTTTACAAAATATAACAAATTATATTTTGACGGACGTTTTGATATAAAACGGGACTTCTAACTCCCAATAACGAAGAAACTGGATCGAAATCGGAATATACACTTTAATAGAAAATAAGTTATTTTTAATATATATTAAATCTGGCAGATTATTAATTAAACGATTCGAGCACTTTCGAGTCCGTTTCAGCCTTCCGGCGAAACACGAAAGTTGTTCGTAATGACGTTTTACTTTTTTTTACCGCGGGGGATTTATCTGTTTTATATGTTAAGATATAGCGCGGACGTGTCAAATCTAAGGTCGGTTAATATATTATTTCAATTAATTATTTAAGATCATTACTCGATTCTAAAAACGGAAGGTCTAAAAATAGTAACTTTCGGTAAATATTAGACATAAGTTATGATTAGACGGAAAATAGTATATATACATAAAATATACTAAGGGATTAAGGTTTAAAGACGTGCAAGTGGATTTCTCATCACATGTATATAAGTACGTATACATATAAAAATATGTATGATTTCGTGGTAACGATGTACGCATCATTGATCGTATTTAATACGTGTATTATAATCGAACGACATAATTATAGGTCGTGGTCGAGATCGTTGCAGATTCAGTTGTGATTTAATTGGATTAATTGATCGTGGTCTTTAATCAATGTGAGTTTCATAGCCTCGCTTTTCAATATTTTGAATGTTTTATAACCCGCGAGGGGGATACATGCTTGTCTACAAATCTGTATACTTATTCGGTTAACTTATTAACAATGTGATTGTTTTAACGGATTTTGATAAGGTGAGGTTTATTAAGCCCCTTGTTTACTGGTCTTTTAACATATTATTTTTGGGGTGAGAAATGCTTGTTACAAATGATTTACATGTTGTTTACAAATTGGGTTTTACATACTTATTTGCATAGCTCGCTATGGGATACATTATTTGACTTCATTTTTGGTGTTCACAAATGCATAACTTTACTTTGAAATGATTTCGGATTAGCTTAGGCTGATTGAACTGATAACAACAAAATTACTGCCCGGGTGTTCTTGGAGGGGACACCGGTAACGGGAGTACATATTTTTACATTACTGCCCGGGTGTTCTTGGAGGGGACACCGGTAACGGGAGTATATACGCATTATTTGTATCACTGCCCAAATTGGGTACATACAAGTCTACGTCACAGCGTCATGAACTGTAAATCACTTGGAGGGTGAGCGCGAATGTTATGAAATAGATCTATTCGGGTGTGGATCCCCGTTCGGGTGATTAGCGTTCGCTGGGAAACGATAATTATAGCGTGATGTCCACGACGGGAATGATAGAAAATAGATCTATTCGGATTGACAACCCCCGTTCGGGTGACTAGCTTCATGGAAAACGAACGTTATACATGTCGGATTATAACGTTTGGGACATATCGGGCCTCCCCAAATGACACGAATTTATTTAGTGCGGGCACGGAATTTATATAGTGCGGGCAATGTCACGGATTTATATAGAGACTCATAGCGTCGAGCTTCTGGTGTCTGAGCATTAGGGAAACGAAATGGAAAATTTGTGATAAGTGCTGTTGCTTTATGCGGGAAATTCTGCGGTCATACATTTTTATACATTTTTGTGGCTATTATAAGGATTGAAATAGTCATACACACTTTTCAAATTTTTGGTTCAACATTTTTACTTAAACAAACCAATCACCAACTTTATGTTGACACTTTTAAGCATGTTTTTCTCAGGTGAATTAGATGTTTGGACGTTTGATGTGCATTGAGTCTTTAATTCAAGCTCTTTTCATTGTGATGCAAATTATGGGACAAATGTTATATTAAATACATATTTGATTAATATCAACAATGTATATTTTCAGACACTAGAGGTCGTTCTCTTGTCTTCAATTGCTGTGTATTATGAATGTAGCACCCCTGTGTATTCCGTGCGTTGTATTTGATGTTTGGGGGGCTGTTTACATAGCACTCAAGAAAAATTAGAATGACATGTTTGAAAAATTAGAAACTCCTAATTCGAACTTATTTACACCCGCTGCTCCGCACTACACCTCCACCACTCAACATTTCTAGGTACGTAAATTCTTATTCTCCAAGAGACATGTCGAGAAGAATATTTTTTGAACCATTTAGATTTTTTGATTATATTCCTTCTTTTTGAATAGTATATTTTGTATTTTTCTTTTTGAAATTTTATATACATGTTGATGTTTGATGAGTATCCCCAAGCAGTTTTTGGTCAGAACCACCAGTTTGCTGGAGTCAAACATTCATACCATTCGTCTGAGAGATACTGAAACCTTTCTTCGGAAGGGCTTTAGTATACATATCAGCCCAAGTGGTATTCAGTTTGGACAAAGTTATAGTTCATTATACCGTTTTCACTGTTTCCTGATGAAATGATTACCGAGTATGGATATGCCTTGGTTACGGGAGTGCTGCACGGGTGCATGTGATTGCTATGGCTGACTGTGAGTCGCACTATAACGCGTTTAAAAAAAAAATAAAAAAATTTTTTTTTTTGTTTTATTTTGTTGTAGTTGAAGCCATAATCTTGAAGTTGTGTCCTCATCCACATTACTTGAGCACAACTTGCATATAACGCCACATATTCAGCCTCTGCGGATGACATTGCAGTATAGTCTTGCTTCTTTGACATCTAGTTGACTAATTTATCACCTAGGAACTGTGTTCCTCTAGAAGTGCTTTTGTGAGTATCAACGCAACCGGCATGATCGACATCTGAAAAAGCTGTTAATTCAAAGCCATGAACCCTTCGGATACTTAGATAGTCCCCATGTAATGGTACCTCTTAAGTATCAAAAGATCCATTTTAAACATCTTTGAGGTGTTTTCAGTCGTCTTGCTTGATATCTTACACAATAACAAAGGCTGCTGCACTATGTCTAGTCTACTAGATGTCAGATACAATGAGTGACCGCTTTTACTACGGTAGTCAGTTTGGTCTACGGGTTCACCACTCAAGTCTGCATCTAATTTAGGTTTCGTAGCCATTGGTGTACCAATGCTTTGTCCTTTTTCCATACCATGTTTTTTAAGAATCTCTAAAGTATATTTGGCCTGATTGATAAAAATACCGCGTGGGGATTGGTGGATCTAAAGTCCTAAAAAGAATTTCGTTTCACCCATTAAGGACATCTCAAATCTACTATGCATTAATTTTTCAAATCATTTAGAAAATTTAATGTTTGTGGAACCAAAAATAATGTCATCAACGTAAATTTGCACAAGTAGAATGTCATCCCCGTATTTTATCGTGAATAGGGTCGGGTCAATGATACCTTTAGTAAAACCTTTGGAAATCAGGAATTTTGAGAGTTCATCAAACCAGGCTCTCGGAGCTTGTTTTAATCCATATAGAGCTTTCTTTAGACGGTAAACTTTTTTTGGATGATCAAGATCAACGAATCCGTTTGGTTGTTCAACATAAACCTCCTCCTTCAATGGACCATTAAGAAATTTTGTTTTCACGTCCATCTGATAAATTGGAAAAGACTTGTGTGCAGCATATGCGACAAAAATCCTGTCAGCCTCCAAGCGAGCAACTGGAGCAAATGATTCTTCAAAATAAAATACCCTCTTCCTGAGCATAACCCTTTGCTACAAGTCGTGCTTTGTTGGGAATTATAGTTTGGTCTTCATCCTTTTTGTTTTTCCATAACCACTTTAGCTTGATTACGTTCTTGCTAAAAGGTTTGTCAACGAGTTCTCAGACTTGTAGTCTGTTAAACTGATGAAGTTTTTCCTGCATTGCTTCTATCCATGCAGAATCTTCCATTTCCTCCTTAATGTTTTTTGGTTCAACAATACTCACGGTGAGTGCGAC
>BQNB010001619.1:106110-136419 GCA_026074375.1 Tanacetum coccineum | reverse complement strand
TGTCCTAGCAGCCTCAATTAGTGTTCTATTTTTCCTCTAAGCTACTCCATTTTGTTGAGGAGTTCTAGCTACACTAAATTCTCTTTTGTGGAGATCTTTGTGAACCAGACATGATTAGTTTTGTACGATAGAGATTTATAACTGGTTTTTGTTCTTCTTACTCAGAGTTTCTCACAGGCTCTGATACCACTTGTGAGTCCCAAACTGAACAGATCTTTGCAGCCTGCTAAGGGTGATAGCCAACTTGTATAAATACAGTTTGACTATATAGAAACACTGACTATGAATACTTATTGTATATGCGGAATCTACACAATAGTATTAAGAAGAACAATGAAAATCTAAACTTTGATTTCTATTAATCTGTTTAAAGTGATTACAGATTACTAACTATGAGATATGATTGTATGAGATGTATATTGAACTGATATTACTAACTATGCCGTGAGGGATCCTTTTATAGACTAAGGATAAACCCTAATAGGCTTACAAAACGCATAAAAGATAATACATATCTTTTCCTATAATATCTCATACATATCTCTTAAACGGTACTAACTATTTTCTACCAACGGTACTAACTAACTGATCAGTACTTAACACTTTGTACTGTCAGTACTAACTATAACTATCGGTACTAACTATTATTACTAACGGGACTAAGTTAGTAAAACATAATTCCCAACATAATCCACTTAATGGGCCGGACCAGCCCAAACGAGTAAAACCCCATCGAAAAGCCCAAAAGAAAAATCTGATTTATAAAAGGATGATTGCTGACGTCAAGGTGACGTCATGTCACATGCATGTAAATTAAATCCTTTCAAGTCACGTGACCTCCCACTCAATTGAAAAGGGACGAGTAATATCAAGACAAGTGGCGGAGCAACAATTTGCATTTCATTCTATCTACTGCAACTTTGATCAAATGGCTCAAAATTAAAGCGTATGAGGTACGCATTATGATAGTCCACGTGTCACTCGTTGAACGGTGGATCAGAGGCTCTGCACACTGCAATCCGAGGTTTACCACCTCAAGGCTAATTATTGGCTGGTCGAATTTTACAAAACACACCCTCTTGTGGCTATAAATATTGCTCTGCCCCCCTCAATTAGTAGTTAGTTAGATTTTAGGAGTAGGTTAGTTTAGTGGTATGTGTGTAATTACACATACCTTTTACTTAATAAAACGACCCTAAACGACCAAAAACGCACATAAAATGCCATACATATGCTTGTTTTTGTGACTGTACTGTGCAGGTACCGGATATTCACTAAAGGACAAAAAACGAAGCCAAACCCGAGAAAACCGAGCACGAGAACGGAAAGAGCGTGAAGAAAAGTCAAAATCAAAGCCCAAGTTAAAAAACTCAAAGCCAAAGTCAAAAGCAAAAAGTCAACAGTCAAAGTCAACCCCGGAACACGGCAATAAAAAGAGCATCAAAAAACGAACCAAAAAACCCAAAAATGTCAAAGTGGGCCAACCCGTACAAATTTTAGTGGGCCGGGTCAGCCCACTATAATTATTGAACCTTAAAATCCATTTAAAAAGCCCACGTCTTTTTTTTCATTATAACCGGCCCAAATAAATATAACCCTAAGCCCATACCCCATTTTAACCTCGTTAGCCCTAAACCCTTTTATACTTACACCGTTAGTCCTTCAAGGACTAACATTGTTAGTCCAAAAGGACTAACGGTGCAAACCCTAACCCAACCTCAAGGACCAACGATGCAAGTTACAAGGACGATGGTTGCAAGATACTTATACACTTTCAAGGACCATAGTTGCCCAATCCCTAAAGATTTACCCTGTCCCTCTTTTCAGTTAAAACCTTTCCTGCCAAGCACTGTACTTCCTCAACAACACGTTTTGTGTGACCCTGCAACAATAGACAAATCCCCTCACCACCAAACAAAACTATCCCTTTCACAAACCCCACCCCCACATGGCTCACATCCAAGCTGGCAATCCCAAGGGTTATTACTGGGTGATCACTTGAAGACAAATGATCAATAGCTGTGATCAATGAGATTGGGGACCAAGGAATTTTGAGGGACAAGATTAGATGCTTTTTAGTTATCTCACAGCAAAAACACAACAAGCACACTATGAGAACCTTGGCTGCTTATATAAAAGGAAAGAAGACAGAAGATAGAACTTATGTAGGAGTAGTTTAATTTTACTTTTTAATGTTTTAAATTCATGTTTTTATTTTAAAGTCATTTAAATTCCAGTCTTATTTACATTTCAGGCATTGTAATCTGTTTTTCAAAGTTAATGAAAATTTGAGTTTATGTCCTTAAATTCTGTTTTTATAAGTTTATGTACCACTGTTGTTATTAAGCTCTCATAAGTCTCATAAATACTTGCAAACTCTCAAACAAGCTTATTCAAGCTTGTTTGAGCTTCTGTCTTGATTTGAATGTTGGTTTGGAAAGTGGTTCATATTTTATGGTTCATTGGTTCAAGGCAGCTTATTGGATGAATAAGCAAATTTGGATGGCTTATTGGGGTTGTAGAGCTTATGGTAAGCTATAGGATGGTCTTGAGTGCTTATAGGTTCAGCCATTTAGCTTTGGATGCAGGCATTTTCATTTTCCCTTTTATGTATTTTTAAACTGCTTATTCTGCTTATTTATGGCTTATTTCTGCTTGCTATTTACTTATTCTGTCTTACTTATGCTTCTTTGATCTTATTTGATGTTTGTCTTAATGTGTTAAAGCTTAAATTTGTATTTTCTTATTTTAAAGGGGTGTTTGGGTCAAGGTGTAAAATGGGTCATTTGAGGTTTCAATTTGTCTTTGGCACTCAGTTTAGTTTTCATGGGTTTAAGTCAGTCTAAAATGTAAGTTTTTACAAGCTTAAATTTAGTTTTATTGAATTTTGTAGTTTGTTTTATCCTTAACAATAGTCTGCTAGGTCCACTGTTTGTTCAAATAGTTTATTTATATTAGCTTTCATATTCATCTTTCTAGTGTTGGTTTTGTGTTAAAATTGATGTTCTAATGTAGTAGTGTAAGTGCTGTTTTGGCTTACTGTTGTTTTGATCAAAAACTGTCAACAAAAGTGTTAAGTGTATCTTACTGAAAAACAGTTTTTTCTAATTCATTTTTTTGGCTTATTCTTAATTTCAAACCATCTTTTGTTTGTTAATATAAGCTCTTGATGTTTAAACTAAATCTGTTTTGAGTTTACATGTCCAGAAAGTTCTGTTTAATTAACTTATTTTGAGCTTAAAAGTAGCAAATTTGTCTTTTATAAAATACTAATCAGCATGCACCGAGTGAACCTGCACTTTTAATTTAGATTTTCACAAGCTTAAATTAGTTTCAAACTAATTTCTTTTTGCTTATTTTAGGAGCTTTTTGGACAGGCTTTATGAGCTTATAAGCCCCAACCCCATAAGGTTCCTCTAACTTGCTTAAAATTAAGCCCAAAGAGTGCCCCTTAGGCTGCCTTGTCTGCCAGTTTTAGACGTTGGCTTATTTGCTTAATTTTTCTTTTCTGCTTGTTTTGCTTAGCTTATTTTTGTTTGTCTTTGCTTATTAGGTGATTTAGCTTATTTGTTTTAGCTTTCCTTGTTTTTGCATTAGCTTATTTTGCCTAGCAACCCTTAACAGTTAGCTTTCATATACCTTAGTGTTAAAAAGTGAATCTGCCCCTTTTTCTTTGCTTATTTTGAGTTTCAAAAAAGTTGTCTTTTTTAAAGTGTCTTATTTTTAACTGTTTTATAAGTTTTTTTTTTAAAAAGAAAAAAAATGTTTTTCAAAAAAAGGGGAGGCATGGGGGTCGAACCCATGACCTCCCCCTTTGTATACCAAGCCTCAACATAACACACTTAAACCAACTGCCCTAGGGTGTTTTTCGTTTACTAGTTCACCTTACTTTTCTTTTATACTCAATTAGCCCTTTAAGCTATTCAGCCATATTTAGCTTATTTAGAAGCTCTTTTTCAAAACTTTTATTTTTCCTGCATTCTACATGCCTTAAGCTACTTTCCCTGAATTTTTCATAATTTTCCCAATTTAATTAGTATTTTTAATGAATTTTTCTTTTTAAAATGGTTTTTAATTCATATTAAATAGAATAAAAGTCAAAAAAATATAATTCTTTTTTTTTAAATTTTCTTTTATCATTTAGGACCTAGGAAAAATAAATTTGCATCCATAGGGTTAATATTTTAAAATCTCGTTTTTTAAAGAACGGGTTTCGATCCCGTTTACGTTTTTCATGTTTTTAAACTCAAATCACCTTCGTTTTTGGTCTAGTTTTCTTTATTCTTATTTTTTAGTCAATTAAGATTAGGAAAAGTTAAAAAAATCACTTTAGGTTTTAACTTAGATTGCTTTTGTTTTAGGGTAAATGTTTGGTTGAATGGCATTTATGGTCCCTTAAAGTGTATAATGGTATTGCAGTACACGTCCTTGTGGTGATGCATAGTTGGTCCTTAAAGTTTGTTGGGTATTGCACCGTTAGTCCTTTTGGACTAACATTGTTAGTCCTTGAGGACTAACGGTGTTAAGGGTTAAATGGTATTAGGTTAACAACTGTTAAGGGGATATAAGGGTTGGGCCAAGTTCTATATATGTTGGGCCCGTTTGGTTTTTTAATAAAAATGGATTGGGATAGTTTTAACTTTGGGCTTTTTGATAGTATATAAATACTATTGGCTGACCCGGCCCATTAACTCGGGTACAGGTTGGCCCAATAAGATATTTATGCCTTCGGCTTCTGTATTTTGCGCTCTTTCCAATTCCGCTCTCGGTTTTGTCTGGTTTGGCTTCATTTTTGTCCTTTAGTGAATATCCGGTACCTGCACAGTACAAACACAAAAACAAGCGTATATATGGCATTTTATGTGCGTTTTTGGTCGTTTAGGGTTGTTTTATTAAGTAAAAGGTATGTGTAGTTACACACATACCAACTATCAATGACTTTTTCTTGAACACATGTGGTTGAGGGTCAACACTTAAAGCGCTCCTCCACTCGCTGGTTAATAATTTGAACGACCTAGCAATTCTAGTAACCAACATCCCTCCGTAGATCAAATTCTTCTCCCTCATCCCCTTAAAGTATTTGGCAAGCCAATAAGGAATTTTGCAAGCGACCTCAGGGGTATAGATACAGTAGAGATAATAAAGATCAATTTTGGTGATTCTATGGGTTGTTTTTTTCCTAGCTGCGATGGTAGTTGCGATGCAACGATAGGCTAGTTTGACTCTAGGGTCCCTAATGGACGCCACCTTAGTATTTCCTACATTGAACATACCGTTCCCAATACGGGGCTAAAATTCCATCAACAAACGATCTTCCCTAACTGTGTTGCAATTTCTCAATCTGCTTAGAGTTATATCCTCTATAGATTGCCCTTAAGAATACAAACCAACTCTCCATCTAAACTCTAAAAGGGAAATCTCCCTTTGCTCGCCCCCCAATCTAAATCTAATACCCAAATGACTAGGATTCTACCTGCTAGGGGAGGCATCGAAATTAAACGAAGCAAAGAACTCATGAACCAATTCCTGGTAATTAGCCTCATTAACTCAAAAAAGGTTTCCCCATTGAGGCCTGAAGAAAGGGTCGCTGCTGATAGAATTGAAGAATTCTTGCTTGAGATTGTGGTGAGCGAGGAATTCCCAATTAATGACGTCTCCCGAATGAATGTGTCGTCTTGCAAGAGTGTCAAAGTGCATTTGGTGCACTCCATCTTTGAAGACCCCTAGCCTTCGAACTTTCTCTTCAATAGAAATCTTATAGAATGAGGAGGGTTGCCCCCTTGTGTCCCTTTATCTTTTGCTCATCGCCTAAAATAAAACCAACACAAGGAATGGATTGGGATTATATGCAAGGTATGTGTGATCAGAGGGTCACGATGGCGTCATGGTTATGCCTTGACGCCGTCAGAAAGAATTTCCATTCAAAATTAGTCTGTGATGGAAAACCAAGCCATTTTCCGTTAAACATGTTTCCAAACACCCTCTTAATCATCAGACCCATTGAAAAATTTCGAAAAATTAGAGCGTCAATTCTAATCCCGAGTTGTTTTGACAAAAAGTGTTGAATTTGGATGATTTAATACTTAAGGTAACAACAAACTCATTAGATTGGTGTCTAATTATCCTTAATTTCAATCAATTGGGTATGAATCAAATTGGAGAGATTAACAATAAGATGGTTATGAAATTAATTAGATGATATCGCGCGAGTAGAATGAATGATTTACTTACCGATTGAGGATGATTGACCGTGGATTAGCAAAAATTCGAATGTGAGGCTTGATTGAGATGATGTGGTGGCTGTTTTTATGAGTGTGGAGTACAAAAGGAGGACTGCGATGGGTTTTATAAATATTGGATCTGGATCGTTGCAATGGCGTCACAAGCAATTTTTCAGTTTGGGCCCTTGTTGTTTAAGGGATTTTAAAACTGCAGCCTGTGACTTTCTTCTAAGGAAATATCGTGTGTCTTTCCTCCTGGATCAAACACACGGTTGCTATCAAGGAGCGTAAATGAGTAGTGGGAAGAGGAATTACGTTTAATGGGTCATTTTCCATGAAGGGGGGTTGCTTAGCGTAGGTGGTTGAATATTTAGTGAATTGCTTGGGTTGTGATGGGACTGATTAGCCCTTTTCCAGGCTTGAATTCAAGGACATCCTTCCGAGGTTGAGACAGATTCGAGGGTATTAGTTGGACGTATCTTATACACAGATGATTTGTGGGGGTACAAAACATTTTCTTCTCAAGATTTTCAAGAAAATTATGTCGAGCACTATTCTCCAGGACCTTGGTGTCCGGATACTTTGTGATTTTCTCGATCTTTCGAGGTGTACTTTTGTTTTCCTTTATCCTTTCCTTTAGTCTTAGTGTGACTTCTAAAGATAATTCCATTAATTCATCTGTAATATCTTGCATGTAATTTTCGAGTTGTTTGATCCTTTCTTCTTGATCGTAGATGAAGTTCATCACAATGTGCTCAAATTCTTCTTGTCGTGATGGCTCAGTGGGTGGTTGACACATTTTGTTGGTTGTTATCCGAAATATGCCTTCACTACTTCCCATTAAGGAGATTCCATCCTTCATAAGTGTATCGACTTTACGTTCAATGATTCTGAGTAATTGCTTAACGTTGGGGTTTTTGTAACTAAAGTTCACTTCATCTGAGGTGAAGGTATCATTTAACCCTTCATTATCATATTGAGCTAGCCTTTCGATAGTATCCTAAGCTTTGTCTGGCCTTAGTTTTCTAAGCCTCCCACCTGCTGCATAATCAATGCCCTCTTGAGTGATGCAGTCGATGTGATCGTTAAAGATTTGGACCTGGAGCCAAAGATCGATACCATGATGAGGGACTTTTTGGAGTAAGTCCTTGAAACGAGTCCATGCTTTAGATAGAGATTCTCCATGATGTTGTTAGAACATCAGGATATCATTGCGGAGTTTTGCGGTCCTTCCCGGTGGAAAGAATTAAGCAAGGAATCGGGTAGTAAGATCCTCCCATGTGGAGATGGATCCTGCTATAAGGCGTTCAAGCCCGTTGCTAGCTTGATCGCGTAGGGAAAATTGAAATAAACACAGGCGCGTTCTTTCCCTATTTTCACCATCAAGGTCAGTGAGTCCACAAGTTTAAGAAAGTCCTTGAGGTGTTGATTTGGATCCTCAGATCAAAGTCCGTGGAATGAGCATCAGTTTTGCACCAATTGGATGGTGTCAGATCGAATAGGTACCACGTTGTTCCCTGCTAGGAGCTCGATGGTGTTGCTATAGCCTTCGTGGCTTGGTTTGGAGTAATCTCCTAGAGTATGGATAGGATTCTCGTCTCCCATGGTGGTTGACGAGAATGGGTTACGAAACAATAAACACAAAGAAAAGATAGACTACAAGAAAGCTAATATGCAGGAATTAAATTCTCACTTGAAAGGATTCAAGCGAGTAGAACTAAGCTAAACTATGATCAATACCTAACTATTCCCCAGGCGGAGGCGCCAAAAACTTGATGTGCGGTTGTCGTAGGACTTCTACACGAGAAGTTTTACAACTCCCTAGGCAGTGCACCTAATCGTTGTAGTGTAGTATAGGCAAGACTCGAGGTTGTTTATCGTTTACTCGAGGAATAGGTTGGGAAGGCTTAATCACGGTCTAACATAATTCTAAGGGTTGAGGGAAGATTCTTTTTGTATTTTTTTTATTTTATGGAAAGCAAGTAAATCATATGTTTGACAGATTGGTTGGTTTTATCTAATAAACTAAATATAATTCTACGCTAATGGTGATAACAATAAGATAAAAGATTTTGTCTATTTAATCATGTATTACTCCCTAGATTGCTTCTCCTAGTGTTGTTGCCTTGTCACCCTTGTGATGATATGTTTGATAAATAATTTCCTAAAAGCATGAACGAATTACACGAAACCCAACGTCTACTTAGGTATGTCGCTCTAGAGCAACGCTAATGCAAGTAGTATGAAGACTTATTACGGGCCCCTAGGAGTTTACTAAGTGCATGTAAAAAATTAAAATTTGGATCAAACCATATTAGGTGGAAGGTAGTAGTATGAAGACTTATTACTGATGGTGTCCTTCTACACATTCATGTTTCCCTAGAATATCATCAGCAATGATCATACATAAACCCTATAACTAGACTTCACTCTTGATAGTGGTGATTAGTTTTACATACCCAAACCTCGCAAGAAACACTTCAACCTTACACCCAAACCTAACAACTATACTTTACTCTTGATAGTAATAGTTAGTTTAACAACCTTTAATTCTCATAAACATTATACTCAAAACGTATCCCTACACAATCTTGACATCAAGATCACGTCACCAACTTTATGATCTTCACCACCAAATATTGGTCCTCACTTTTAAACCTCAATACCAAAGAAATTATCTCCTCAAGAACATTCCACACTTGTCCAATAACTATTACAAGTGATCCTTTAATTTTTACCACAGTTGAGTCTTTTTGTTTGTTTCCACTTACTAGCAAGTGAAGAACATAAAGAAGATATTCAATCTTCAAGTGTTTATTGAGTTACCAAATTGTTGTGTCTTTCATTTTTCTTTCACTGTGAAATAACTATCACCTCATCTCACATATCCACCTTTGTTCGTCAACATTGACAACCAATCATATGCGACCCAATCACTAGGACCACGTCCAACCCAATCAATCATGTCATCATTAGTGCAAATCATATATTATTTTAAACCGTATTTGCCAACCTTAGATCAACACCTTCCCTCTTCGCTCTTGCTCATCCTTCCTCACCTTCCATTATATCGAATCATTTTCATTTACTTCTAGATACATATCATTTTTTACTATATTTATTCTTGTCATAATATAACTACTTTCGAGTATATATATTGACCTGACGTATTAAAATATCATTAACATCAATTTACTTTTACATGTCATAATTTTCATTTTACTATTATTATTATTCTTCTTCTAAGAACATACTTAGAATATGTCTTATCAACAAATCAAACACACTACGTATTCAAATCATGTTTCTTTTTCATATCACCCTTATCATCAACATTTAGTTCGACCCAAAGTCTTACAACAATGTTTTTCCTAGAACCCCACACATGAAAAGCATAGATAATGCTTAACACAAAAACCTTGAGGATTTAGGAATCTTTCATTACAACCCTTGACGAAAGTATATCCGAACTCAAATCATCATCTTTGGTAGATAATGATTTCTTAAGGAACATGTCATTCTAAAAATGATAGTACTCCTTATCCGAATGACATCTTAGACGAAGTCATTCTCATAACAATGGTATGTCAAACTATAAACGAATTTTGTTCTCATTTATTAAAGTTGGTGTGATTGGTTGGATAAATTTGGTGTCATTTGAGTCTTAGTCATCGAGCATGTGTCTTGGTTCCTTTTATTTAGGTAGTTATTTTTTTATAGAATTGAATGTTATACTTTTGAGTACTCATACCTAAGACATACATATCATGTTCCTTGATAGAATCTTACTATATGCATTTGTACCATATATATTTTTGCTATCTCGCTATGTGAGATTATTATCTTTGACACTTGCATGATGCTTAACATCTTTATGACTTGGTGTGTTATTCTTTTAGGACTCTTACTTGCTATTGTTCATGATTTAAGTGCTTACATGCTAAGTGTTTTGAGTTTTGGGTGTAAAATGCAGTTCTGGCCGTTTTTGTTGGAACATGCGACCCACGGATCCACCATATGGTAGATCCGTACGTTGTTTTGGTGGATCCGTGGCTCACCAGTCCAGGCACCAAAATTTGAAAATTTATGGTTTTTAACTCTTTTTACTTTATCTTATAATCATGTTATATGATACTATATGGGTTTTTAAATCTTAGGTTAAAACATTATTCTCATATTCTTTTTCTTATTACATACATAATTATCATCGTTATTATGTATATATGCACTTGTCTACTAACTTTGTTTTGTAGTACGCTTTCCTAATTTAATTCCTTGGTGTCCTAAACAAAGGGGAGCTTTCGAAAAGCACTTAGAGAGTGCATCTTGTATACATTTAATTGCACATACTCGTCCAACGGAGTACCTAGTTTCGCATTAACATTTTTATAGGTTTTTGATAATACCTTGATGCCTCGAATAAGGGGGAGCATTCGTCAAGAAGAAGCATACAAGAATTTATCATATATTTCTCCTATTGCTTCATGATGTATATATATTATGTTGCACAAAACTAACCCTTGATGTAGGTTAAGTCTTTGTAAGAAATTTGATCTGTGGATTCATTAGCAACCAAAGTCAATAATCATAGGAGTGCAAGGAGCTAGGGGGAGCTCGAGGGCATCAATGTAGATAGCTCAAAGCTGCTTAGAAGATGAAGATTGAAGTATAACTTCACTAGGGATGATGCAAGCTCTCCTTTTTGGGGAGAAACAAAGTTTAACTCTAAGGACACGCCCTTTTACGGATGGAAGAGTGTTAATGGAGAAGGATTAACGGATTGGAGCATACACCTTTTTGTTTCGAGAAAAGGGGGAGAAGGGAAGTGTAAACGAGTAACTTTTAAATTTTAGTATATTACAAGTTTACATATTTGTCATCATCAAAAAAGGGGAGATTGTTGGTGCAAATATTACGATATTTAAACTAAACATGTCCTTTGGTTTTAATAATGACAAACAAGTAACTTGTAATACATAACATAAAATGAGCAAGTTACGCGTGATCATAACTCATCAACGCATACATTCATCAACACCTCTTAACGTCTCGAGTCTACTCATGCTTCAAAAAAAAGGTATGAATATGTTTGTTAAGTTGCATTATGATTAACCCATTTAACAAACAATGTGATTAATCATATTAGATAATAGGACAAAATTAATCACTAACTTAACTAGACAAGATCTTCCATATTAGGAAACAATCTTGAAAGATCAAAACATGTCTAGCCATATTAGATAATAGGAAAAATAATTAGAGAGTAAAGACAAAACTAATTATTCTTGTTTAACCATTTTTGGAAATAAATCTTATAAGATATTTTCCTTCTAGAACAATATCAAATTAGATTTTATAAGTACATTAAGGATCAAAGCAAAAGATTTTAAGAAGATTTCAAAATCAACCATGTCTATATTTTTGGAAAGTTGCGGATCATGGATCCACCTAAATAGGCATACGGATCCACCATACCTGGATCAGCACCTTGACGGCCAAGTTTTGGGTTTTCTATCAATACCACCCATTTGCTTAGTTTGTCACCCAAGCTTTTCACAACCTTTCTTCCATATTATTACACACATTCAGGATCATTATAAACAAGTTTTTATAATGTAAAAACATAATTAATCATATCATCAAAACTCTAATAACCCTTGTTCATAATGCTTCTAACTTTCATTTGTTGCAAGCATGATTTTACATGATCCTCTATTCAAGTAAGCTTAGAGATCTTGCGATCATCATCCACCACATACCTACATATATGAAGATCCATCACAACAAGCCAAAAGACTTATCATCTTCATCAAAAACATCATGCTTAGTGATCTTGATGTTTTAGATTAGGCTTTTACATCCAATTGACAATTATGTCTTGGATTATTATTATACACATTTATGTATCAATCATTATACAACAAACTAGATGTTAGGTGGTTTATGTGTTTAGGCCATAAAATACAAGGTTTGTTATGTTGGGCCATAAAACATAACAGGTTTGGTTGTACCCAAAGAAGGACTCGGTATTTAGCTTAGTACCGGATAAAGTGTAAGCGACGTTAGGTTGGTTCTACCTCAAAGTAGGACTCGGTATTTAGCTTAGTATCAGAAAAAGCATAAGCGACGTTGTATGGTTTTCTCCGCCTTAAAGGAGCTTGTTGATCTAGTGAAGTAACTCTTGAGTTGGGTACTCGGGGAGTGGAGTAGGGTGAAGAGGAGCTTCATAGCCGAACCACTATAATCATCGGGTCCGGTTTACGCTTTCTTTTACTTATCGCTTTACATTTAAATTTGCCTTTATCGCTTTATATTTATGTTTGCATTGCATCTATGTTTGTGTTGTATATTGTGTTGTGATGATATGCTTTGTTTGATGTTATTTAATATAGTTATTGTAGTATAAACTTGATTGGTTGTTTGATACAAAAGTCTTAAGTTTATAAAGGAAACGTATTCACCCCCCTCTATGATTCCGCAAATACTAATCTAACCTAATTATTCTAATTAGATCTAATTAAACTTAAACAAATGCAAAGGGGGGGTTCAGCCTGAGAGACTGGCACGAGTTTAGTTCTAATTATCCTAAGATGATGACAAATAACGCACACAAATGATTAACAAAAGATTGGTAAGCAGTCAAATCTAAGGAAAATGTATTAGCCAGTTAAATCTAATAATATGTCTTGATTGTCTATTCATGCAATGATTGTATTAATTTGTTGATGGTATATCATTCCAAAGTTAGGTGGATCTTCTCCTTAGACTCGAGGTTTGTCGCTGGTTAATCCTGTCACAATTAACCTAAACCCGCATAAAGCTCACACCGTTGATTATAATCTATCTAGGAAGCTATATTGGTGGTTATATTGAATCCTAGCTCATGGAGGCTTTACCAACTAATTGCTTAACGAAAATTCATATACCAGTAGTTCACCTACTTAACTACCTATGGAAACAGGACGTTAGGTGTAGTCCTAAGTCACCGCCTTAGTCTACCTATCCACTTAACCATAGATCAAAACAAGGCTTTCTTTTGGTGATCCTAGTATTCTAGCTATATGAATAAGCGTTATATGTTTCTATCCCAGACTCTTAGTTTACGCCTAAACAACACCAAAGTTGCAGTGTATTAAATATGTAGGACTATGTAAAACCTCGTATTTAAGGTCACTACTTAATTTGAATTTATAATTAAATTTTAAATTTTAAATAATTTGTTTTATTATCTTAATCGATTTTTATCAAAATCCTCACTTTTAAAACCCTCGCGTATCCTACAATTTAAATTTATCCGTTTTTATAATTGAGAAATCAACGACTCCGTAATCAGGCCTTGAGTGCCTAATTATTTTTGTTTTTGTAATAAATGTCTTTCTTGCGTTTTAAATTGCACCCGATACAAAAATCACGGTTTAGGAAAACGTAACGAACTAGGATAAGTAATTGGGCCCGGAAACAAAAGAAATACAATGGTTACCAATCAAAGCCCAACCAAGCCTACCTCAAAAGGGAAGGCCGGTTGTATAGCTAAGCAAACGCACCCTTATAAAAAATTTAGGGATTTTACTAGTAAAATATCTATATCCCAAAAATAAAAACCTCCCTTTTATTTCTTTTCTATATAAGCCGAAGCTAAACACACACACAAACATATAACAACGTTAAAAAAACCATCCGACTTCTCCTCCCTTTTCTCTCCCTGTTCATCTTAAAACTCCACCAAATCAACTCCATTTACCTTAAATCTCTCCCCCAATAAACCCTAATCAATTTCCCATTACAAAAATCAACCATGTAAGTGTTCTAAAGAAGTAAAAGATTTTGAAGATCATCAAGATTTAGAGTTTTAATTGGATTAAGGGCTATAGGATTATCAAGGGATGAACTAGGAGCATTTATGAACAAGATTGAAGCAAGATAATCAAGTTAGGGTTCTTGGTTTTTGTGTATTGAAATCGGCAGCCAAACATAATACACTTAGGGTTTGTGTTTGATCTTTTAAATCATCCCATTGTAAGTTAAAAGTACTTTTCTTAAACCCTCTTTTTATTGTTTTGATTTTCTAGTGAATGCATGTTCTTGATTTGGTTATTATGATCATGCATGTACTTCTTATGATTGATCTTAGTAAAATTAGTGAAAATGAAGTGTAATGGTTATGGGATAGATTGTATTGTTGTATTTTGGCATTGGGAGGGATTAATTGAGGATTTGGAAGTGCTTTGATTGAGTTTAGGAGTAGATATTGCGGACTATTTCTAGGTCAGTAGGTAAACGTGGTTTTCCTCAAAAATTTTGGCTTAGGGTCTGTAAACTAAAGGCATGGGTGGATATATATAAGTCTTAGGTACATGTGACAAATTGGAAACGTTTGTAACGATTTCGTATGAAGGAGTTATGGTCTTTTTACGGCAGAAGGTCGATTCTGGAGTTGCTGTTGGGAAACATGTTTTTCTCCAGAATTTTGTACAGTAGGTTAAGGTTATAAAACATGGTTGAACACTAGATATTATAAGATTTCATCTATCTTTGGATTCAATGTATAATCTATTATATAATATGATTTATGGCCAAAACCGTAAGCGTTAGAAATTCAGTCAACTTTCTGTTTTGGGTTATGGTTAGTAAAAATCTATTTCCCATGGATTAGTAAATGGTATGATTGATTAGCCAAAAGTTCTGGAAACTAGACTCATGTATCTTTCTAGGGGTAAAAATCTTACCTTCATATATTTTATGGATTATGAGATATGGTCCTGTGAATGTGACTAAATATCTGCAATGTAAGTTTTACGCCTTTTCTTATGAATTAAAAGTGTGACCATTTAGTAAAGATTAAGAATGGCTAAGCGATAATTAGTAGACACTTATTTGGGGTTAAGTGCAGGTCATACACCTATTTGAAAACTAAAAATAATTGGGTTTAGTCTTGGTGCAATATTGTTCATGTTTCGGATTCTTTAACTAGTATTGTATAACTATTCTATTATAATGATATCATTTATCATTCTAAGTCGCGACTGCTTTTTAGGTCTCGACTAATCTTTGGAGTCATCTTCTCATACTTGGTTTCCCATTCAAACATTTACATACAGTGAGTTCATAGGCTCGCCTTTACTACTTTACTTGTTTTCTCAAAACCCGCGAGGGAGATACATGCTTGCTTTTATAAAATTGAACACAAATGGTTTTCAGTATGCTGGACCCGAATTGTATGCTTAATGCTTGAGTACCTATTGCTAAAGACCCTAATATCGTGAACCGTTAACTACTTGTTATGGGTTAGATTGCTATATGTAGTACTAAATAGGCTCTATGGGGTGGACTCCCGTCGGGGTATGAATCCTTTTGGAACACCCACTTGCAACGGATATATTATCTGAGAAGTTATAGGTATATGGAAATAATACCTATAATTTGGAAAATACATTTGATCTCGGTCAACAGGGTTCGGTTGTCACGAGCTCAATGCATTATATAAAATATATATATATATTATATATATATATATATATATATATATATATATATATATATATATATATATATATATATAACTTGTTTGATCCACAAGTTTTCCCGATGATTTAATATTTGTCTTCTAAATCTTGATGTTTAATTAAACCTATGAATTTCACTCAATGTTTTTGACTTTTTAGCATGTTTATCTCTGGTAATCAAAGCTAAGGACTTGGAGCTTGGGACGAGGAGGAAGTTGCGCTTAAGAATGAATTTTGTTAAAACACTTGATTTCCATTCCTCAAAAACAATGTTCTTATATTTTGTTGAACACTTATGTCATGTTTCTTTTATTTTGGGACAACGCTTGCACTCTGATCTTTCTTTTGGAATGGAACGTGTTTGATAACGTCTCTTTTTGAGTCGTTCTATATAATATATGACTGTTGTACTTAATCTTCTCGTTCCCACGTGAACTTCGGACCTCGCCGCGAGTTCCAACGAACTTTAATGATGGGAATAGGCTTTGCTTGAGTTGCTTTACTTCACGATCCATAATTTCAACCGGTTCTTCTATAAAGTGCAGCTTGTCATCGAGCTGAATTTCTTCAAGCGGGATAATCAAATTCTCATCCGCCAAACACCTCTTGAGATTAGAGACATGGAACGTATTATGGATCCCACGGAGTTTCTCAGGTAACTCTAACTTGTACGCCACATGACCAATTCTCTCGATTATCTTGAATGGCGCAATGTACCGTAGACTCAACTTTCCTCTTTTACCAAATCAAATCACGCCCTTCCAAGGCGACACCTTTAACATGACCTTATCCCCCATACTAAACTCCATCGGTTTATGCCTCACATCCGCATAACTCTTTTGACGACTACAAGCGGCCAGTAAGCGGTTTTTGATTTGTACAATCTTTTCCGTCATATCTCAAACTAGCTCAGGCCCCGTGAGTTGGCTATCTCCAACTTCACTCCAACAAATAGGCGATCTACACTTCCATCCGTAAAGTGATTCGAAAGGTGTGGCCTTAATGCTCGCATGATAACTGTTATTATAAGAAAACTCAACTAGAGGTAAATGTCGATCCCATCTCTTCCCAAAATCAATTACACATGCCCATAACATATCTTCCAAGGTTTGAATTGTTCTCTCACTCTGCCCATCTGTCTCTGGGTGATAAGCAGTGCTCATGTTCACATTGGTTCCCAAGGCCTTCTGAAGTGATCTCCAGAATCCAGATGCAAATCGGCTATCTCTGTCTGATATGATTGATACAGGCACCCCGTGTCTACAAACAATTTCCTTCAAATACTGCTGAGTTAATTTCTCCATACTATCAATCTGCTTCATCGATAGGAAGTGAGCCGACTTAGTTAACTGATTGACAATAACCTAGATTGTGTCATAACCACTTGGGGTCCTTGGGAGATCGGAAACGAAATCCATGGTTATCTTTTCCCATTTCCATTCGGGGATTTTTGGTTGTTGGAGTAAACCTGACGGCTTTTGATGTTCAGCCTTCACCTTGGCGCAAGTTAGGCACTTACTAACATAGGTGGCAATATCAGCCTTTATATTCAGCCACCAATAGAGCTTCTTCAAATCTTGATACATCTTATCGGAACCAAGATGAATCGAATACTTTGATTTATGCGACTCGTGCATAATCAGATCCTGTAATCCACCAAACAACGACAACCTTATTCGTTTGTCAAAGTATTGAATTCCGTCGGCGCAAAATTTCGAATATTGGCCTAATCAACCTTCCCAGATTCTCTGCCTTTACTCTTTCTCCCTTCATCGCTTCTGTTTGAGCCTTAAGTATTCTCTCAGATAAGTCAAGGTAAACTGTTATAACCAGAGCTCTAACCCTTATCGGTTTCTCTCTCTCCTTTTGACTAAGAGCATCCGCTACTACATTAGCCTTACCGGGATGATAGCGGATTTCACAATCATAATCGCTTAATAGTTCAATCCATCGGCGTTTCCTCATATTAAGTTCCTTCTGGTCCAAAATGTATTGAAAACTTTTGTGGTCTGTGTACACAACACATTTCGTTCCATACATGTAATGTCTCTAAAGTCGTAGGGCAAAAACCACGACACCCAACTCTAAATCGTGAGTCGTATAATTCTCTTCATGCTTCTTCAATTAGCGTGAGGCATAAGCAATCACTTTCTCTCGTTGCATCAACACCGCTCCATAACCTTTAATGGATGCATCGCAATATATGACAAAGTCTTATGATCCTTCAGGTAATGCTAATATTGGCGCACTGCATAATTTTTGCTTCAACATCTGAAAAGCTTCTTCTTCATCTTCACCCCATTCATACTTCTTGTTCTTTTGGGTTAGTTTAGTAAGTGGTTTGGCAATCAAAGAAAACCCCTCGATGAATCTTCGATAATATCCAGCTAAACCCAGAAATTGTCTCACTTATGTTGGTGTTGTAGGCACAGCCCAATTCTTGATGGCTTCAATTTTGGAGGGATCAACGTGAACTCCTTCACTATCGATCACGTGACCGAGAAATTGCACTGAATTGAGCCAAAAATCGCACTTTGAGAATTTAGCATACAATTTCTCTTTCTTGAGCAAGAAGAAGACGAGTATGAGGAATCGAGCATCAGGACGGCGCTCCCGTAAGGAATGGAGGATGTAAAACCCCGTATTTAAGGTCACTACTTAATTTGAATTTATAATTAATTTTTAAATTTTAAATAATTCATTTTATTATCTTAATCGATTTTTATTAAAATCGTCACTTTTAAAACCCTCGCGAATCTTACAATTTAAATTTATCCGTTTTTATAATCAAGAAATCAACGACTCCGTAATCGGGCCTTGAGTGCTTAATTAGTTTTGTTTTTGTAATAAATGTCTTTCTTACGTTTTAAATTGCACCCGAGACAAAAATCACGGTTTAGGAAAAAATAACAAACTAGGATAAGTAATTGGGCCCAGAAATAAATGAAATACAATGGTTACCAATCAAAGCCCAACCAAGCCCACCCCAAAAAGGGGAGGCCGGTTGTATAGCTAAGCAAACGTACCCTGTTGGGAATTACGTTTTCCTAACTTAGTACCGACAGTATTAATAGTTAGTACTGATAGTTATAGTTAGTACTCACAGTACAAAATGTTAAGTACTGATAAGTTAGTTAGTACCGATAGTAGAAATTAGTTAGTACCATTTAAGAGATATGTATGAGATATTTTAGGAAAAAATATGTATGCGTTTTGTAAGCCTGTTAGGGTTTATCCTTGGTGTATAAAAGGATCCCTCTTGGCATAGTTAGAGATACGAGCTCAATATATCTCATACAAAATCATATCTCATAGTTAGTAATCTGTAATCACTCAAAGCAGATTAATAGAAATTATTATTTAGTTTTTCATTATTCTTCTTAGTACTTGTGTTAAGATTCCGCATTAACACATAGTATTCATAGTCAGTGTTTCTACATAGTCAATTGTATTTATGCATCTTTGCTATCATCCTTAATAGGCTGCAGAGATCTATTCAACAAGGGACTCACAAGTGGTATCAAAGCCTGTGAGAAACTCTGAATTAGAAGAACAAACAAATCCAGTTATAAATCTTCATCCTTCAAAACTAAACATGTCTGGATCACAAGATGAAATTCCACCACCACCTTCTCCATCATCATCACAAACACCAACACAACAAACTCCTCATACAGTATCAACCATCAAGCTGTATATTCCTAAAAAAGGAGAATATGATATATGGGCTATGAAAATGGAACACTATTTGGCCTTTACAGACTATCCAATTTGGGAGGTTATACAAAATGGGAATGGTCCTATATCAATCACTACAGATACACAAGGACAAATTAAGGTTTTGCCTCCCAGAACTGCAGAAGAAATTATAGCCAGAGAAAGAGAGAGAAAAGCAAGGACCACCTTGCTTATGGCTCTACCAGAAGATCATCTTGCTAAATTCCATAAGATGACTGATGCAAAAGAGATGTGGGATGCCATCAAATCTAGATTTGGTTGAAATGACGAATCCAAGAAGATGCAGAAGTATATCTTAAAGCAACAGTTTGAAGGATTCTCTGTATCTAACACAGAAGGGCTTCACAAAGGCTATGACAGGTTCCAAAGTCTTCTGAGTCAATTAGAGATTCATAGAGCAGGTGTATCCATTGAGGATGCAAATCAAAAATTCCTAAGTAAGATCTTACTTCTGCTCTGGGGTCACAAGATTTCCTTAATTATGAGACCAACCAGGCTGAGGTGGACTTGTCTCCTCAGCTCTTGTTATGATGTTGTACAAATCATCTAAGAGTCTTTGAGAGTGATGTAAAAGGCTCTACTGCATCATCCTCTAGCCGCAAAATGTAGCTTTTGTTCTAAGAACACCAGCGAGTACTAATGAAGTTAGTACCGCATATTGTGTGTTCCAAATCCTTCTGGTTTTTTTAAAAACTCACAGTATGAAACAAAACATTCATCATACTCATCACTTGTAATAATCAGTTACCCTCAACTGGATCATGAGGACTTGGAACAGATTGATGAATATGACCTAGAAGAAATGGACTTGAAGTGGCAAGTGGCCATGATCTCAATAAGAATGAAAAAGTTTTATAAAAAGACTGGTAGAAAGCTACAATTTGATGCAAAAGAACCAGTTGGCTTTGATAAAACCAAAGTTGAATGCTACAATTGCCACAAGATAGGGCATTTTGCTAGAGAGTGTAGAATTAAGGGAAATCAAGATAACAAGAGAAGGGATGCATGGAATTCTAGAACTAAGGAATAGATTATATTCAGAAGCAGGAATGGAAAAAGACGGGGACTCTAAAAGCATTGGTGACATTAATGGAGAAGGTGTAGATTGGACAAATATTCAGAAGAAGATGAAGATTATGCTTTGATGGCTTGCAACAGCTCAGAATCAGACACAGAGGTAACTTCATGTTCAAATAAGTGTAAAGAAGATAATCTTATGCTAACCAACTTAAAAAAGATGTATGATGCTCAGAGAGAAATACTTAGTGATGCAAGCATAGAAATGAAAAGCATATACTCATGGTCTTAGAAAGTTGAAGCCAACAGAGTTAGTTGCTCAATCAACTAGGTCAACTTTGGTATGAACAAAAGATAAAATTTATGAGATAGACTTAGATGATAAAACAGATGGTTCTAAACTTCCTAAGAATTGCTAGAGGAAGGCTCAAAAATAAAAAATTAGATTTTAAAAGGGCTAAAGTAGAATAATGGAATAACTTTCTAGAATCTTAGTAAACTCGCTTAATACCCAAATAAGTGCTAATGTACGTTAAGGCTTGGGTATGGGGATCAACAAATATGCTGGTATTTTAAGCTATGAAAATGAAAGTGTTTACAATGTGTTTTTGATGAATTAAGAGAGTGAGTTAGAAAGAACAACCTTTGTATGGATAGGTTTTGTTACAGCAGGAGGAATGCCATGTTGTCCCCCACCCATGACAGGGAATTATTATGCCCTTTTTTTTTCTTGGGGGGGAAATCCTGACCCTGATAATTATCTAGTTTAGTTAATTTGGTGATACATACTTAGTAAATAAGCCAAGATGGGCAGGGTTACCTTATTCTATAGTGTATATCCCTACCCTATCGGGATAAGAATCGCTAGGGGACCAGAATAACACTACGCATAAAGACTTTCAACTAATTTTAAGTGACTTATCTATGGTGTCACTCGTTCATGTTTCCATTCGCCAACGAGTCGACTAACAGAATCAAGGGTGTGTCGGCAAGGGTTCCTCGTTTACCCACCTACTTCCTATAGTTTGGTCCACCTCTAGATAGCACCTATACTAACTTATATGCCTTGGTCACTTTTGGTTTAACCTAGGGTTTGGTCTACCTCTAGACTAATAGGGGAATTATGTAAACAATTTACGTAATGTCGTTACTGGCCCTAACCTATTATGATATGGATTTTAATGCAAAGAAGCTCGCCAATCTCCTAAACAAGATAATCTAGCAATAAACCTAGTTGTAATAAACATATAAACGAGCACACTTTTTTATAGATAAACGTCAATAACATTATCCAAGAATTTAGAAACAAACTAAATTGAAGTAAACATGTAACAAAAAAGAAAATGCATTCATAACTCGGCTAAGACCAACCATAATTTCAGTAGAAAAAGTTGTAGTAATAATCATGCGAATGATAAACGAAAACACGACGAACTCGATAAAACGATACAAATGATTAAACTAACTTGTGATGATACGGAATACGTTCCCCCACTTGATCTTGGATTAGGGTGGTGTTCTTGGACTTACTATGTCGTTTTAGGGTTTTGGGTGAGAGCAATTGTCTTTAAATCATGAGCTAATGAGCTGTTTTTATAGATTCTGTAAGAACCTCGATACGGCATATCACCAATGATGGATACGCCATATCGTGACGTGTGTGTAACGACCACGTATTACTATATTTGATTAAGTCAACTTTGACTCTTGGTAAGTGTTTAATTACACATACCTTTTACCTTTAAAAACAAGCTAAAATAACCAAAAACGGACTTAAAATGCCAAAAATATGCTTGTTTTGCTAATTATGTTGTGCAGGAACGGATATCTAAGAAAAGGACGAAAAACGAAGCCAAAACGACAAAACCGGACACGGAATGGAAAAGCATGGTAAAGACAAAGTCAAGACAAAGCCCAAGTCTGAAAAAGTCAACCAAAGTCAACCCCGACAAATCCAAAGTCAAACCCGAAGCCATAAGTGAAGAAAAATAAGTTTAGGGGCCAAATTTGCCAAGTCCCTAACTTATTTAATGAAGAAATGCTTGTGAAGGACTAAAACTGCCAACCCTCAAAAGTCATACACCAAAAGGACTTAATTTGCAAAAACACTTATAACCTTTGGGGACCTTTTCTGTCAAATCCCTAAACTTTAACCACCACTGGATTTGCATTAACCTATAATCCTTGAGGGACCATTCTTGCCTAATCCCTAAACTTTCCCCCCACTTGGACTTAAACTGAAATAGACATATATCAAATGAGGGACTATTTGTGACAAACTCCCAAACCTAACCCCGTTTTGAAAACACTGTATATCTTCCAACATCATTTCCTGCCAAATCTCCACACCCCCCCTCCTGTCACTTTCACCCCTCGTTTACTGTTCATAAACCTCCAAAACCATCACTCTCCCTCACCCCACACCCACATGGGTCAATGAACACGCTGGCAATCCCTAGTGCGACTATTGGCTATGGAAATCAAGGGCTTTGATTATTCGGATTGGTGAGCAAGCAAAGACCAAGGGCCAGGATTGCTTTGTGTTTCTACACACACAACAAGCACACAAGACTCATTCTACTCAGAAAACTAGCACAAAAAGGAAGAAGACAAGAAGAGAAGACCAAAGTCCAAACCCTAGCTCGTTTCTATAAAAGCTTGTAAGCCATTGTGGCAAAGAAGAGTGTGTAGTTTTTAGAGCTCAGTTTTAGTTTTTAACTTAGTTTACTTTTATGTACTTGTACTCTTTTTTTTAATGAAAATTCAGTTTATCTTTCACATTGTGTTCTAAGTTTTTATCTCAACTTGAGTTTCTTTAAAAATCATATAAGCTCTTAATATAAGCCACTTTATAATCTGTTTTAAAACTTTGATACAAGAATTTAAGAAAAATTAAAGGGAAGAAAAAAAAGTTACTGTTTGATAAGCTAATGGATGAATGAGCAAACTTGGATGGCTCATTGGGTTGTTTAGTATAGCTTATTTATAAGCTTGGGTAGGATTAGAGCTTATTTAGGTTGGATATACTCCTGTTTTGAGCAAGGAGTCAAGGTACACTTCTTTTTAAATTTTTCAGCTTATGGTTACTGTAGCAATAGCTTATTAGTGCTTATTCTTAGCTTATTCTTGCTTTTCTTACTTGTTTATGTCCTATTTGTGTTTTTTTATTGGTTGTATGCTTTTGTTTAAGCTTAAAGTGAAAACTGCCTAAAAAGCTTATTTCTACTTTTTGCTTATTAGTTTATGAAAATGCTTATTTCTTTTTGCTTTTTACTTTTTAGTGCTTATTATTGCATATTTAATAGTTGACTTTAAAAGTTTGTGCTTAAACTAGTCTTTATAGTTTTAAAATCCGTTTTTAAAATTATAAAGGGGTGTTTGGGTTAAGCCCAAAATGGGTCAAAATGGCAATGTCATGGGTTGTGGCCATTTGGCCAACTTTGGCTAACTTTAGTGAGCCAATTAGAGTCTGTTTTTCAAAGTTCTTGAGTCCAAAAAGTGTTTTTCAAAGTTTCCTAATTGATCTCTCAAGTCTGTTAAATTTTAAGAAGTTTCAAAGTGCTTATTTGCTTAAGCTTTAAAAAAACCTGAAGTTGTAGTCTAGAATTATGTCATTTGTGTGTGCAAGAACCAACTAGCCAAAGCCTTAGGAGTCCTTAGTTTTTGTACAAATTCTGTCAACTATTTCCAAGAGTTTTTCATAAGTAAAAATAGTCAAGTTTTCATTCCCAATTCTCAGATGGCAAAAATGTTTTTCAGTCCTTGAATCTTTGTGCACAAGTTCATCTTAAGCTGCTTTCAATCTGTTTCTCATTACTTTGTTGTTTTGAGCTTATTAAAGTGCTTATTTCTAAGCTCACTTCTTCACAAACATCTTTGTTGAAACTGCCCTGGTGCTAAACCACCAATTTCAAAACAGTCCTTCTAGCTTATTTGTGAACCTTATCTTGAGCTTTTGGCTTTTCTAGAAAGCCCTTAAGCTCTTTTAATAAGCCCATTTGTTTCAGACCTTAGGAACCCCTTTTTGTTGCTTATTTTTAAGCCTAAAATGTTACCCTAGGCTTTCTTTCTTTCAGCATCTTAGCTTATAGCTTATTTGATTTTTAGCTTTTCTGTCTGTTTTATCTAGCTTATTTGTATGCATAGGGCTTATTTAGGTTAGGGTAGCTAGTTTCTTTTATTTATCTTCAGTTTCACTTAGCTTATTAGTCTCTTAAGCCCTCTTGATAGTTTTTCTTAAGTCCATGTGCCCTTAAGCTTAGTTAAGCTTTCTATCTGAATGATTTAGCCTTTTTCAGCTTATTTAGTTGTTAGATTTTAATTCATAAGTGCTTATTAGGTTAGGTTAGATAATCCCTTTCAGCTTATTTGTTCAAATGTTAGCTTATTAGTCCAAAAAGCCATAAAGAAAAAGCCATTTTTGCCTTTAAGTCACATTAAGCTAGCTGTCTGTTTTCAATAAGCTTTTTCAGCTTATTTTTAGCTTTTCACAAAAATTTGTAGTTATGAAAAATGATAAGCCCCATGTGCTTATTAAGTTTGTGTAAAAAGTTTTTCTAAAAAAAAAATAGGATAAGAGGAAACCCGGGTGAGCAAGACTCGAACCCGGGTCTCTACTCTCATCAACCCTCTCTTATACAAACACTCTTACCGCTGTGCCCTTGGGTCTTTTCTGTTAGACCCTTGGGCACTTTGGTATATAAGGGAGTTTTGGCCCATTTGCTTATAAGCTCGTTTAAGCTTATTCGGGGCTTATTTATAAGCTCAATTTCGGGTTTCTTATTTTTCTTAGGTAGCTTTTAGGGTAAAGTATTTTTAGTAATTTTTTCAGAATTTTTAAAAATAGTTTAGTATTTTTTATAATTTAATTTCTTTAAAGTTTTAAAAATTCATAAAAAATAGAAAAATTATCAAAAATATATTTTTCTTTTTTTAAATTTTTTTCTTTTATCATATTTTACGTAGGAAAAATAGAAAAACTTTCGTAGGGTTAATTTTGCAAATTTTGATTTTTAAAGAACGGGTCTCGGACACGGTTCTTGTCTTGACTCGTTTTTGGGTCAAGCGACCTCCGTTTTTAGTCTAGTTTTTTTATTCTTCATTATTAGTCCCCTAGAGTAGCTTAGAAGTAAAAATTTCTTTGTAGGGTTAATTTTTGAGATTTTAGGTTTTTGACCTCTTGTTCAGGATTCCTGCTCTCGTTTTTCAGCTTAATTTCATAATTTTTAGGTTTTTCTCAATCGTTTTTGTTTGTTTCTGATTAATTTAGCTTTCTACTCTCTCAAATCATTAATCTCATTCAAACTCCAATTTTCCGACTGTATCGATTCTCCAGCACAACCTCGTTGGGGATAAACGACCCGAGGATATTCTATACTACTTCTCGGTTTCATTGATTGTTTTTTAGATTATACTTAGTATATATATTTTATTATATATTATATATATAAAAGTTTAATTTAGCACCAATCACTCTTTCACCCACCCCGTCCCTTTACACACACAAACACACACTTAGAATTTTTTTCCCTACCCTCAACCTCATTCAAAATCGTCATCTCCTAATCTTCAAATTCAGTTGATATCAATCGAAAGGTATAACTAGAGACTTGTTCTACACACCCTACACAACCTATGTCTCGATCGAATCATGTTTTTACGCGTTTTAATTCGAAAAACCCTAAAAAATGATTTAGGGTTCTTCAAAATTAAAAGTGTGCAAAACATTAAATTGATTGAGGGGTTTAGTTCGTTTGGGTGTGTTATTCATTCGTTTTAAATAGTTTTTCATTTGGTTAACATTTGATTGAGTTTTGTTTGATTATTATAGATAAAATTTTGGGTTTTAGGGATTTAGTGTAATTTGTTTGTGGGTTTTGTGCTAGGACAATTGTATTTACTTCCTTGAATGTATTTGAGCCTTAAATCCTCATCCTTGTTTGTAGTTTCTTGTACGAATGCATTAAAATGAATAAATATGCTTGTTTTGGATCGTTCTTGATGATTCTGTGGCAAAATGTTGTTATAAATGAACCTAAGTGTTATACATCTGTTAAGTATGCTAATTGAACATTTCTTGATACTTAAAATTTCATGTTTGTGAAAAAAAATGTGTTTGAAGGCGAGTTAACAACGCCTGTGTGAGGCGAGTTAACAACACCTTTAGAAGGCAAGTTAACAACACTCCCTCACAAGGTGAGTTATCAACTCCCTTCACGAGGTGAGTTAACAACTCCCTTCAGAAGGCGAGTTAACAACTTACCTCACGAGGCGATTTAGCAATTCCATAAAGGAGGCGATTTAGCAATTCCATTAAGGAGGTGATTTCGTAATTCCATAAAGGAGGCGATTTAGCAATTCCATTAAGGAGGCGATTTAGCAATTCCATTAAGGAGGCAATTTAGCAATTCCATTAAGAGGCGAATTAACAACCCTCTTTAGGAGGCGATTTAACACTCCTCAATAGGAGGCGATTTTGCAATGGATTTTAAGGTATTTTAAGATTGAATTTTTCTGAAGGCAATTTTCAACTCAAGTTAGGTAGCTAATTAAAAATTGGTTAATTATGAAATCTAATCAAGTTAAGTTGGCTATATATCAAGGTTCAACAAGGATATCTGAACATGTCTTAGGTTACCTTATTCTCTACAAGTTAGTTTGAATAGGATTCCCAAAAACACTAATTCAGTTGTCTTAATGCCTTTCACATTATGCCTAATTAAGTTGCCCTTCGAATGATTAGATCTTATTTAATAATGATAAATGCCTTAATGAGCCTAATCATTAGAATGATATCACAACATGCATCAAGCTTGAGTATTCAACAATCAAAGGGCCTTATAGTGTTTTATATATAAAATGACCGTCTTGAATTAGGGAAATGCAAGATGAGACTCAAGACAGACATCAAACCTAAAGAAGCTACATTTCAAGTGGTGCTGGATGCTCTTGCTCTCACTCCTTTCTACCATGCATTCCTGATCACTGCAGATGTTCCTGCTATTTATATGCAAGAATTTTAGGCTACAGTTTCTGTTCATAAGTCATCCATTAGATTCATGATAAACAAGAAGAAAGTCTCTCTCGATGTTGATTTGTTCAGAGAAATTATGTAGTTTTTCCCTAAAATTCCAGGACAAAAGTTTGAAGACCTCTCACTAGAACATGATATTCTCTCTTTCATCAGAGATCTTGGGCATAATGGAGACATCACCTATCTCACTGATGTGAATGTTGACTACTTACATCAACCATGAAGAGCATTTGCTACTGTCATCAACAAGTGCTTAAGTGGCAAAGAAACTAGAATGGACAAGATTCGCCTGTCTCGTGCTCAAATCCTCTGGGGTATGTTCCATAAGAAGAATATCAATTATGTGCATCTACTCTGGGAAGATTTCCTATTTTAGATTAAAAACAAAGATGCTAAGAAGACAAACAAGATGTCATATCCTAGATTTACTAAGATCATCATTGATTACTTCATGTCAAAGGATCAATCTATTTCAAGAAGAAACAAGATGTTTTGGCATACTGCTCGAGATGACACCATGTTTACGTCTATGAGATGTATCTCCAGACATAAAGATACTCAAGTATATGGTACCATTCTCCCAAAGGAATTAACAAACTAAGCAATGTTGGAATCCAAAGCTTACCAAACATACTATGCTTTTGCTTATGGAGAGAAAGCTCCAAAACCAAAGTACGTTCGAAAGAAAGCTGATCCTGACACATCACCCAAGTAGAAGCCTGATCAAGCTACTAAAGGTACCAGGATCAAGACTAAAGCTAAGGTGGTAAATCTGACAAGAAGAAGCAACCTGCAAAGAAGCCAAAAGGCAAAAGCTTACCTGTATTATCTAAGGTTGCATTAATTAAAGCTGAACAACTTAAGCTGGCTACCAAAAGAAGCAAGACACAATTTCATAGTTCTCACGTAAGTGGCTTAGGTGATGTAGTTGACACTCAGTCAAAGGTTCCTGATGAGCAAGAACAAAAGACTTCTGGTGCAGATGAAGGAACTGGTACTATACTAGGGGTTCCTGATGTACCCTTATATGCTTCTGAAAGTGATAAAGAGTCTTGGGGGGATAGTGATGAAGAGGATGATAATGAGGATGACTTTGAAGATTTTGATGATATTAATGATGATGATAGTGATGATAATGATGAGAGTGATGACGAAAGGATGGAATCTGACAGTGATGAAATTCCTGATCCCAATAAGTCTAATGAAGAACATGACGAAGAAGAAGAAGAATATGATGATGAATCCAATGTTGAAGAAGGTGAAAATATGGATGAAAAAGAAGATGATGAGAGTATAAATTGAATCACTTGTAAACAAGATAGAACGAAAGTATTACAACAATTTACATTCATGTTTGATACTTTCCAAAAATATCGTAAAGCGTAAAGGGATATAGTCATATACCCGAACTCAGTTGAGGTTTTGATGAGCTCATAAATCACTACCTGGGTATTCAATCGGTTTTTGTGAGTTAGGTCTATTAATGTCTTGATCGAGACCTCTTGGTATGGTGAAAGAAAAAATTGTGTTGTTAGCTTGCACATTTAGGAGTCTGAAAGGGTTATGTGCAACCAAACAACGAATTTCACAACTGGCCTTCACAAAGATGCATAAGGGTTACACCGGTGCACACTAAATAGAACAATGCAAGTGGAAATGAGAAACGAGTTACGAAATAAAATGAGATAAAAGAGAAAATGAAAATACGACATTATTTTCATTGAGGACTAAACGATAATTACCTAAAGTCTAATATTTATCCTAAATGAATATTAGAGGGTAATAAACGAAAAAAGACAAAACAAACAAACCCCTAAAGGTTGTTTGGGTCGGTCGACCGAATCCTCACAAGGGGGAGATTGACTCTTTATCAAACTCGAATACTTTTCCTACAAGTATTCTAGACCTTAGGAACCTATAAATACAAAGGCTTCTTAAAGTATTCTTATAACACTCCTTTAAACCTTTAAAGTCCATCAACTTCTTCCTCTTTGTCTCGTGTGATTGGATGAACAAACCAAAGGGATAATCCATTTGGTCAAACCCCTTTATCGACTCTCTAGTCGATCTAAGTCGACTCAAAGTAGACAAAACACAAATTGTTTTAACCCTTTGTGTCAATCGTGCCCTAATTCCTCCCAAAGACGATTTAGGATTTTATCTAATTTTCGTACTCGCCTAACTTGCGATAGGTTTGTAGCCCTAGTTCTACTTGTGTAGTACTGGTAGATGCGTGACGCAATCTAAGTGGTGATCATTCCTAAAAACCCTAGAAGTTCAAGTGAAGCATCAAGATCATGAAGAAGGTGTTTTGTGAAGCCGTTAATGGTCAAGGATCTTACATTAGCAGTATTAACAAGTAAGTTTCTTAAATCAATCCTTTATTATGTGGTAGTTAGGTTATATCACTGTATAGGAGATCTGACTATTAGGTTTTTGGTATACATGACTTTCTCTATTTATTTTCTGTTGTGCTTGTTTTATAAGCTTTGCGGTGACCATCCAATCCCTACAGGAATCAAGGTACCAATAGCACCAAGTGGAGTGGCGTGTCTATGAACTCTTTCGTGAATAACTTTTCAAGACCGTGAGCCTTTGGCTGCACCTCCAAACCTTCCCATCTGGGCATGCAAATGAATTCATAGATACCTATAACTGAAACAAGCAAAGACAGTTAGAAGGGAAAATTAGAAAAGAATATTAAAATAAAGGAAGACAACCCCCCTGCGTACAGGTATTGCCTTTTCCTCTCAACACTGGATAACACATATGGTTTGGCCAAAATCTGCTTAATTTA
>BQNB010001619.1:6110-101110 GCA_026074375.1 Tanacetum coccineum | reverse complement strand
GGGGGGGTTTGGGGGTGTGGGGGGGGGGTGGTGGTGGGGGGGGGGGGGTGGGGGGGGGGGGGGCGGGGGGGGTGTGGGGGGGGTGGGGGGGGGTGGGGGGGGGGTGGTGGGGGGGGGGGTGGGGGGGGGGTGGGGGCGAGGGGAGGGGGGGGGGGTTGGGGTTGGGGTGGGTGGTGGTGGGGGGGGCTGGGTGGGGGGGGGGGGGTGGGTGGGGGTTGGAGTGGGGTGGGGGGTGGGGGGTGGGGGGGGGGGGGGGGGGGGGGGGTGGGGGGTGGTGGGGGGGGGGGGGGGTGGGGGGGGGGGTGGGGGGTGGGGGGGGGGTGGTGGGTGGGGGGGGGGGGGGGGGGGGGGGGGGGGTGGGGGGGGGGGGGGGGGGAGGGCGGGGGGGGGGGGTGTGTGTGGGGGGGGGGGGGGTGGGAGGTGGGGCGGGGGGTGGGGGGGGGGGGGGGGGGGGGGGGGGGGGGGGGGGGGGGTTGTGGGGGGGGGGGGGGGGTGGGGGGGGGCTTGGGGAGTGGGGGGGGGGAAGGGGGGGGGGTGGGGTGGGGGGGGGGGGGGGGGAGGTGGGGGGGGGGGGGTGGGGTGGGGGGGGTGGGGGGGGGGGGGGGGGGCGGGGGGGGGGGGGGGGGGGGGGGTTGTGTTGGGGTGGGGGGGGGGGTGGGGGGTGGAGGGGTTGGGGGGGGTTGGGAAGGGGTGGGGGGGGGGGGGGTGGGGGGGGGGGGTGGTGGTTGGGGGTGGGGGGTGTGGGGGGGGGGGGGGAGGGGGGGGGGGGTGGGGTGGGGGACGGGGGGGGGGGGGGGGGGGGGGTGGGTGGGGGGGGGGTGGGTGGGGGGGGTGGGGTTGGGTGGGGGGGGGTGGGGCGGGAGTGGGGAGGGGGGGGGGGGGGGGGGGGTGGGGAGAGGGGGGTGGGGGGGGGGGGGGGGTGGGGGGGGGGTGAGGGGGGGGGGTGGGGGGGGGGGGGTGGGGGGGGGGGGGGGGGGCGTGGGGGGGTGGGGGGGGGGGGGGGGGGGGGGTGGGTGGGGTGTGGGGGGGCGGGGGGGGGGGGGGGGGGGGGGGGGGGGGGGGGGGGGGGGGGGGGGGGTGGGGGGGTGGGGGGGGTGGGGGGGGGGGTTGGGGTCGGAGGTGGGGGGGAGGGGGGGGGGGGGGGGAGGGGGGGGGGGGGGGGGGGGGGGGGGGGGGGGGGTGGTGGGGTGGGTGGGGGTGTTGGGGGTGTGGGGTGGGGGGGGGTGTGGAGGGGGGGGGGGGGGGGGTGGGGGAGGGGGTGGGGGGGTGGGGGGCGGGGGTGGGTGGGGGTGGGGGGGGGGGGGTTGGGGTGGTGGGGGGGGTGCGGGGGGGGGGGGGGGTGGGGGTGGGGGGGTGGGGGTTGGGGGGGGGGTGGGGGGGGGGGAGGGGTGGGGGGTGGGGGAGGTTGGGGGGGGGTGGGGGGTGGGGGGTGGGGGGGTGGGTTGGGGGGGGGGGTGGGGGGGTTGGGGAGGGGTGGTGGGGGTGTGGGGGGGTGTGGGTGCTGGGGTGGGGGGTGGCGGGTCGTGGGGGGGTGGGGTTTTGGGGGTGGGGGGGTGGTGGGGGGGGGGGGGTGGGGCGTGGGGGGGGGGGGTTGGGGGGGGGGGGGGGGGGCGGGGGGGGGGGGGGGGGTTGGGTTGGTGGGTTGGGAGGGGGTGTGTGTGGGGGGGGTGGGGGGGGGGGGGGATGGGGGGGGAGTGTTGGGGGGGGGGTGGGGGGTGTGGGGGGGGTGGGGGGGGTGGGTGGGTTGGGGGGGGGGGTGGGGGGGGGTGGGGGGGTGGTGGGCGGGGGGGGGGGGGGGGTGGGTGGGGGGGGGGCTGAAGTGGGGGGGGGGGGGGTGTGGTTTGGGGGGGGGTGGGGGGGTGAGGAGGGGGGGGGGTGGTGGGGGGGAGGGGGGGGGGGGGTGGGGGGGGGGGGGGGAGGTGGGGCGGGGTGGCAGGGGGGGGTGTGAGGGCGTGTTGGGGGTGGGGGGGGGGGGGGGTGGGGGGGGGGTGGGGGGGGGGGCGAGTGGGGGGGGGGGGAAGGGGGCGGGGTGGGGGGGTGGGTGGGGGCGGGGTGGGGGGGGGGGGGGGTGGGGGGGGGAGGGGGTGGAGGGGGTGGGGGGTGGGGGGGGGTGGGTGGTGGGGGGAGGGGGTGGGGGGGAGGGGTGGGTGGGGGGGGTGTGGGCGGGGGGTGGGGGGGTGGGGGGGGGGGGGGGGGAGGTGGGGGGGGTGGTGGGGGGGGGGGGGGGGGGGGGGGGGGGGGGGGGGGGGTGTATGCGGGGGTGGGGGGGGGAGGCTGGGGGGGGGGGGGGGGGGGGGGGTGGGGGGTTGGGGGGGTGTGGGGGGGGGGTGGGGGGGGGGGGGGGGGGGTGGGGGGGGGTGGTGGGGGTGGGGGAGGGGGGGGGTGGTGGGGGGAGGGGGGGGGGGGGGGATGTGGGTGTGGGGGGTTGTGGGGGGGTGGGGGGGGGGGGGGTTGGGGGTGGGGGGGGGGGTGTGGGGTGAGGGGGGGGTGGGGGGGGTGGGGGGGGGGGTGGGGGGGGGGGGGGGGGGGGGGGTGGTGGTGGGGGGGGGGGTGTGGGTGGGGGGGGGGGGGGGTGGGGTGGGTGTGGGGTTGGGGGGGGGGGGGTAGGGGGGTTGGTGGGGGGGGTGGGGTGGTGGGTGGTGGGGGGGGGGGGGTGGGGGGGGGGGGGAGGTGGTGGGGGGGGGGGCAGGGGGGGGGGGGGGGGGATGGGGGGGGGGGGTACGTGTGGGGGGGTGGGTTGGGTGGGGGGGGGGGGGGGGGTTGGGGTTGGGGGGGGCGGTGGGGGGGGGGGGGGGGGGGGGGGGGGGGGGGGGGGGGGGGGGGGGATGGGTGGTTGGGGGGGGGTGGGGTGGGGGGGAGGGGGGGGGGGGGGGGGGGGGGGGGGGGGGGGGGTGGGTGTGGGGGGGTTGGCGGGGGTGGGCGCGTGGTGGTGTGTGGGGGGGGTGGGTGGGGGGGAGGGGGGGGTGGTGGGGGGTGGGGGGGGGGGGGGCGTGGGGGGGGGTGGGGGGTGGGGGTGGGGGTGGGGGTGGGTGTGGGGGTGGGGGGGGGGGGGGGGGGGGTGTGGAGGGGGGGGGGTGGGGGGGGGGGGGGTGGGGGGGCGGGGGTTGTTGAGGTGGGGTGGGGGGGATGGGGGGGGGGGTGGGGGGGGGGGGGGGGGGGGGGGGGGGAGGGTGGGGGTGGGTTGGGCGGAGTGGTGGGGGTGGGGGGGGGTGGGGGGGGGTGGGGGGGGGGGGGGGGAGGGGGGGGGGGTGGGGGTGGGGGTGGGGGGGGGTGAGGGGGGGGGGTGGGGGGGGGTGGGAGGGGGGGTGTGGGGGTGGTGGGGGGCGGGGGGGGTGGGGTGGGGGGGGGGGGTGGTGGTGGGGGCGGGGGGGGGTGTGGGTGGGGGGGGGTGGGGGGGGGGGGGGGGGGGTGGGGGGGGGGGGGGGGGGGTGGGGGGGTGTGGGTGGGGGTCGGGGTGGTGTTTGTGGTGGGGGGGGGGGGGGGGTGGGTGGGGGAGTGGGGGGGGGGTGGGGGGTGGGGGGGGGGGGAGGGGGGGGGGGGTGAGGGGTGGGGGGGGGTGGGGGGGTGGGGGGGGGGGGGGGGGGGGGGGTGGGGGGGGGGGGTGGGGGGCGGGGGGGTGTGGTTGTGGTTGAGGGGGTGGGGGGGGGGGGGGGGGGGGGGGGGGGGGGGTGGGGGGGGGGGGGGTGGGGGGGGGGGGGGGGGGGGGGTGGGGGGTGGGGGTTGGGGGGGGTGGGGGGTGAGGGGGGGGGGGGGGGGGGTGGTGGGGGGGTGGGGGGGTGGGGGGGGTGGGGTTAGGGGGGGGGGGGGTGGGGGGGGGGGGGGGGGGGGGGGGGGGTAGGGGGGGGGGTGGCGGTGGGGGGGGTGGGGGGGGGGGGGTGGGTGGGGGGGGGGGCGGGGGGGGATGGGTAAAAAATAAAATGAGGAGAAGGAAGGCTATTTATAGGAGAGTAAAAGAAGGTGAAACGATGTGACGGCTGGAGATGTAGGCCTGGCGAGCCCATGACGCGTCCAAGTCCCGCCCAACCACGTCACATAACAATGCTTGGAGGAGAACGGGCAACGTCATACTAGTTCCATCATAACTAATTTGATTGTTCCCCAAGAAGCCAAATAAATAATACTAAAAGAATAAAAAGAGTATCTCTTACCGTTGATTATTACGGTCGTCTCTGTTCGGAGGAATAAAGCTCCGATATAGAGACCTCTAGCGGAGAAACAACAAATGAGTCTAGTAATAACTCATTAAGCCACACGTTAATACTATACTAGGGGAAATGATGAGGTATAATCTCCTATGGATAATCCAAAGGAGCTAATTACAATTAATAACCGTCTTCTAAGAGGATATACAATACAAGTGTTTGACGCTGGAACGGTCCTCCGGAGAAGCTGGAAGAACGAATGTTGTTCTAGGTCTGGAAGTGATAACGCCGGAGCTCAACAGATAGGCACTAACACCAATTGTACGATATGGTACGGAAGGAAAAGTGCAAGACCTACAACGGTCGTGTATGCACGTTGCGACAATTCAAGCAACGAAGGCTTGGCTAGTGCTCGTCAGCGATTCTCTCGCTGCACCAAGACGACAACCTCATCTCCACAATACGCGTGTCGCGAAGCAAGGCTCGAGTAGTATAAATAGAAGATGTCCAGTCCAAAGGAAGATAAGTTTCCACACACTCCGATACTCACTTACTATTCCTCATCTCATATACTTCCTTATTTTATGAAAATACCAAGTACCAATCCTCGTACCGGAGCTTGGTCTCGGATTCAAAACTCGGGACGAGCTAACAGTGCGTTGTCTTATTTTCAGCTAAGGTACACAGGAAAACTCTGGATGACCGAAGCTAAAGCATACTTACGAAAATATACTTCAACACATACAAAAGGTGGGAAATTTCAGTTTACTTGTAATCAATAAAACACCAAATTGGACCAAATGTTATTTTTACTTTTTTTCTTGTTTTTGTTTCTTTTTTGCTGTTTTTTCGTTTTAGAACTAAAGTAAATTCGTCACTTCCTAATAAGATTGCAATAACAAACACAAGGATATATTTCAAAATACTATGAATTTATGTCAACTACATATATGAATGTATTTTAAATTCTGAAATTTTAAGGCGCGTTTGGTACCTAAATGGGTTTGAGATATGATTTGAATTTGATATAGGATTTGAATATAAAGTAAAATTTGAATTTATTGTAAGAAAGATGAAACCTACTATATAAACACACATATATAATGAGACCCACTAAAACTAGCTGAGGGTGGTGTCACAAGTTTTAATGCCCAAATTTTTTCTTTGCAAGACGTACCAAACAACTTGTTTAAATGCTAAAATCCCACCTTTAAAAACCATCAAACAAACGGACCTTTAGATTCTCCTTTTCAAATTTACAAACCAACCCCACTTGATTGTGTCATCGTGTTTCGTTATGAAAAAGTTATATATCAAGTGGCTTAAATAAATTAAATGTCATTTTATACGTGTTCATGGGTCCAAAACGAGTAAATATAAAAGAACGAGGTTCACCCGCGCGCTGTCGTGGAGCGTGCAGGATTATTTTTCCAACAGCATGATAAGGCCAAATACTATTTGTCAGTCGTTGGGACTCACCTTGCGCCGACAACCTCAAGACTATTTCAAAATATATATTAAACTTCAACATTTTTTATAAAATCGTGCGCATGTCAAAAGCATTGCAATATTGGGCTCATTTTGTTCGCAGTTCGACGATCTTTTCAGTGACATTTTTCCCCCGAATGAATCGATAGATACGCGCTCCATATTTCATAAATAAAATTTGTTATATAAAAAAGTCGTAAATAGTTTAAGTTCAAAGTGCATTTTGAAATTTCTTTTATTTTTTTATTGTTTCTTCACATCAGTGGTGGGGTTATTTGAATTTTTTAATCAATTTGAATTTTTTAATAGACAGTGCACGTTTCTCGATTTCTGGTATGTCAGAAGCATTACAATATTTGGCTCGTTTTGTTCGCAATTCAACGATGTTTTCAGTGACATTTTTTTTCGAACGAATCGATAGATATGCATTTTATGTTTGATAAATAAAGTTTGTTATATAAAAAAGTTGTAAATAGGTAAAAATTAAAAGTTTATTTTGTAACTTTTAGTAAACTTGAGAGTACATTTTTTTAATTTTTTATTTTAATATTAAAAGGCTCGAGAATCGTGAGGTTTTCAATTTTTTTATTCCTTGAGCATTTCTGCTCTTTTATATATATTTATAACGAGGATGTACACCCGCGCTCCGCTGCGGGACGATTAGTTGTTCGCGCTCTACTGCGGAGCGTGGGCTTTTACGTTTGCGGTTACAATACTTAAATAGAAATGTAACCATATTCAAATAAAGCTATGTAAGCAACAATGCACAGCTATTTTGAACAACCATTTTGCTATTGGCTACTTAATTTGAAACAACTCGTATAACTTTTAAAGCTGCTGCAAGAAGTGCTCCTTGACCTTCATGCATTTCCACAGCTCGAGAACATCCATCGTGCACTTGTGGGCGCATGGTATCTCTTTCGGCTGAACTTCCATTTCCGGATAATGTCCTGGTATTTTATAGCTAACGTGCCATCAGGTCCATAAAATATTTTTTTTTGTCATAGCGGTGCAGCACCTCACAGTTTTGTGGTTACCTGTGCACATGTTTTTTTCAACAACTAATCAATTTTACTACATAAAACAACTAAAAACATTAACCAATTTGTGTTGGAATCTATACCGGATGAACATGGCTTAGTCAGAATCATTATATAGGATTGAAAACAGACATATTTTTTTGAAAGAAGTATAACAGGACACACTCTTGGTGAGGCATATATCAAATCCTCTAATTGTTGCCACATAACTGGGATACAGATTTGGGGATGTAAGGGAAAAAAGTATTCTTCAGTTTTAATTTTGGAATTTCGATAAGAACAAAAACATATAAAGAACAACTTGTATGTAATGTTGAATGAAAGGTGGTGAGATACAACACCAAATAGTTGATAAAAACATACCTATCATACCCCAAGCAACCTACATCTAAGCCCCACCCCCCCCCCCCCAGCATGTATTCCTCCCCCCACCCCCCCCCAACCCCCACAAACCCTTTCACCCTATCCCCCCATTCCAAAAAAAACACTACCCCCACAAAACAAAGGCATCCCCCACAAATTCTTCTCGTTTAACACATACCAATACATAACCAACACTTCAGATCCCTCCCCATGAACCCATTAATTTCCCCTTCTTACTAAACCCCCGGCTAATTCTCCCCTTCACCCATCTCCCCCGGACAATCCCATCAAAATGCACATCTTCCCATAAAAACAACGCCCCCATGGTAATCCCTAAACCAACATCACAAAAAATCCCACTACAATCTATTAAAAGACGCATTATAAACTACTGCCCATCCTGTATCTTAACCCCCCCTACCATCGCCCCACTACAAATTCCTAATGTAATTATCAGAACACACCTCATAATTCCTACCCACCACATCCATCTCCATTTTATCAAACCCCCTCCCTGCATATCTACTACGTTATCCCCCCTACTTACAAAACCATCAAATCCACCCCCCACAAACCATACTAAATAATTCCTCCCCATCCCCCATCACCCCAAGTACCAAAATCACAATCCACAAACAAACCCCTACCTACCTCTACCCCAATCACACACATCCAAAAAAACCCATCCTCCCCCCGCATCCGACCCCACACTATTTTAGTGCAAATACCCAAATCCCAAAACTCTCCCAAAAACCACATAACCCATCACCCTTCTCCAGCACCCTGGACCGAGAAATTAAAATTCACTTAATAAAACTCCCCTTATTTCAAAACTCCACAAATCCCCCGCCCTAATAAAATTACCCTAAAATTCCCACTCCACCCCAAAATACATATTCCACGCCCCCAATATCGACCCCCCAACGAAACAATCTATATTTAACTACCATATCACCCAACTATACACACGATCTTTTTTCCACACCTCACCACCAACATTACCCCACCCCAACCCTCAAACCCAGAACACCAAATCCCCACCCCCGCCCCCCAAACCCCAACCACACACCCCACCAATACTTTACTCCTACCCCTCTTTCCAAACGCCCTCAAAAAAATACCTCCAAACCCCACCCAACCCCGCCCAATACTAGTACCCTACGCCAACCAATAAGCACAAATATGCCTACTAAATACTTCCAATAGATAAATAACAAGCCCACAAAAACTCGTTCCTATACCGCCAAAAGCATGAGTAAAACAACAAGAAAAAACAACAAAAAAGAACAAACATCCCACGAAACAAAAAGAACACAATAACATTTTGTACCATAGGAGTTTTATTGATTACAAGTAAACTGACATATTCCTACACCATATGAAAAGTTTGAAGTATAATTTTCGAAAGTAAAGAGCTTTAGCTTCGGTCATCCAGAGATATCCCAGTGTACCTGTAGCTGAAAAAAGACAAAACGCACTGATAGCTCGTCCCCGAGTTTTGAATCCCGAGACCAAGCTACCGGTACAGGATTGGTACTTGGTTATTTTCAAAAATAAGGAAGAATATATATGAATGAGTAAGGAATAGTAATGAGGTAACGGAGGTGTGTGGAACATCTCCCTTTGGACTGGACATCTTCTATTTATACTACTCGAGCCTTGCTTCGCGACACGCGTATTGTGGAGATGAGGTTGTCGTCTTGGTGCAGCGAGAGAATCGCTGACGAGCACTAGCCAAGCCTTCGTTGCTTGAATTGTCGCAACGTGCATACACGACCGTTGTAGGTCTTGCACTTTTCCTTCCGTACCATATCGTACAATTGGTGTTAGTGCCTATCTGTTGAGCTCCGGCGTTATCACTTCCAGACCTAGAACAACATTCGTTCTTCCAGCTTCTCCGGAGGACCGTTCCAGCGTCAAACACTTGTATTGTATATCCTCTTAGAAGACGGTTATTAATTGTAATTAGCTCCTTTGGATTATCCATAGGAGACTATACCTCATCATTTCCCCTAGTCTAGTATTAACGTGTGGCTTAATGAGTTATTACTAGACTCATTTGTTGTTTCTCCGCTAGAGGTCTCTATATCGGAGCTTTATTCCTCCGCACAGAGACGACCGTAATAATCAACGGTAAGAGATACTCTTTTTATTCTTTTAGTATTATTTATTTGGCTTCTTGGGGAACAATCAGATTAGTTATGATGGAACTAGTATGACGTGGCCCGTTCTCCTCCAAGCATTGCTATGTGACGTGGTTGGGCGGGACTTGGACGCGTCATGGGCTCGCCAGGCCTACATCTCCAGCCGCCACATCGTTTCACCTTCTTTTACTCTCCTATAAATAGCCTTCCTTCTCCTCATTTTATTTTTTACCCATTCCACTACACAAAAACACACACACTCGTTCGGTACATACGTCATCTGCCATTTTTACTGTGTGTTTTTTGGCTTCGTCTCAGGTTTCAGATGGTTATCGTTTGTTCTCGAGGTATCGATACTTTTTTCTATCTTTCTTTATTATTAATAAAATATGGCTAAAACGGATACACATAAGTTTACCTTTAGGTTGAAACAAACCGAACTAGATTTCCATAATAGAGAAATATAATATTCCGTTAGTACTCCACCTTCGCATGCCTCCTCAGAAAGCCAGAGTGTTAGAGCTTTCGGATGATGCCATAGGTGTCTCCAACCAGATATTTGACTTTTTCGGTATTAAGATTCCCTTTTTCCACCTTTCCTTTAGCGAAGCACTTTAAAGTATAATTCTCCCAACTTGTTCCCCTAGGCTTGAACATGGTTATTATTTTTGAGGTTTTGTGATGATCCTTAAACATTAAACCTACGGTGACTCTGTTTCGGGGCTTTTTAGACCCTCTCGAAGCAAGGACGTTGGTTTTCATTTGGTAAGAGAAGGGCACCAACGGATGCATGTATGGATGGCAATATGTCTAGGCTGAAGGGATGTAAGAACACCTTTTTTTATATTGATCAAAGGGCAATACCGCAGTACATGCCTTAGAGACATCCAAACTCATGTGTTAAGGATGTGGTTCCTAAGAAGGGCTTTAATTTGGAGGATGTGATGAGGTTGAGTGCATTCGTTATGAAGCTTCATATCATTCCGAAGGGTGTTCTTGTGTTGTCTAAATTAAGCAGATTTTGGCCAAACCATATGTGTTATCCAGTGTTGAGAGGAAAAGGCAATACCTGTACGCAGGGGGGTTGTCTTCCTTTATTTTAATATTCTTTTCTAATTTTCCCTTCTAACTGTCTTTGCTTGTTTCAGTTATAGGTATCTATGACTTCATGTGCATGCCCAGGTGGGAAGGTTTGAAGGTGTAGCCAAAGGCTTACGGTCTTGAAAAGTTATTCACGAAAGAGTTCTTAGACACGCCACTCCACCTGGTGCTATTGGTACCCTGATTCCTGTAGGGATTGGATGGTCACCGCAAAGCTTATAAAACAAGAACAACAGAAAATAAATAGGGAAAGTCATGTATACCAAAAACCTAATAGTCAGATCTCCTATACAATGATATAACCTAACTACCACATATAAAGGTTGTTTAGAAAAACTTACTTGTTAATACTGCTAATGTAAGATCCTTGACCATTAACGGCTTCACGAAACACCTTCTTCATGATCTTGATGCTTCACTTGAACTTTTAGGGTTTTTAGGAATGATCACCACTTAGATTGCGTCACGCATCCACCGGTACTACACAAGTAGAACTAGGGCTACAAACCTATCGCAAGTTAGGCGAGTACGAAAATTAGATAAAATCCTAAATCATCTTCGGGAGGAATTAGGGCACGATCGACACAAAGGGTTAAAACAATTTGTGTTTTGTCGACTTGGAGTCGACTTAGATCGACTAGGGAGTCGATAAAGGGTTTTGACCAAAGGGATTATCCCTTTGGTTTGTTCATCCAATCACACGAGACAAAGAGGAAGAAGTTGATGGACTTTAAAGGTTTAAAGGAGTGTTATAAGAATACTTTAAGAAGCCTTTGTATTTATAGTTTCCTAAGGTCTAGAATACTTGTAGGAAAAGTATTCGAGTTTGATAAAGAGTCAATCTCCCCCTTGTGAGGATTCGGTCGACCGACCCAAACAACCCTTAGGGGTTTGTTTGTTTGGTCTTTTTTCGTTTATTACCCTCTAATATTCATTTAGGATAAATATTAGACTTTAGGTAATTATCGTTTAGTCCTCAATGAAAATAACGTCGTATTTTCATTTCCTCTTTTATCTCATTTTATTTCGTAACTCGTTTCTCATTTCCACTTGCATTGTTCTATTTAGTGTGCACCGGTGTGACCCTTAGGCATCTTTGTGAAGGCCAGTTGTGAAAGTCGTTGTTTGGTTGCACATAACCCTTTCAGACTCCTAAATGTGCAAGCTAACAACACAAATTTTTCTTTCACCGTACCAAGAGGTCCCGATCAATACATTGAAGTAACTAACTCACATAAACCAATTCAATACCCAGGTAGTGATTTACAAGCTCAACAACACCTCAACTGAGTTCGGGTATATTACTGTATACCTTTGCACTTTACGATATTTTTGGAAAGTATCAAACATGAATGTAAATTGTTGTAATACTTTCGTTCTATCTTGTTTACAGTGATTCAATTTATACTCACGTAGTGTCGGTGACACTTTCATCACATGACCATGCTTTACATAAATCTACTACACACAAGGTGAATAGGAAAAATATCCTTCTCCAGTCTATTTCAACTCGGAGTTGCAAATTTCCATCCTGGCCAATAAGCCATTTTCCCTTACCTCCCACTGAATCTCACGTTAGCACACATCGGTATGATTTTACGCAGTAACCAAAAACTAAGTCTAGACGTAGTGAAAAACAAAGTTAAATGTCCTACATCCTCAGGTCATTAGGATAGTCCATCACGATCAGTGAATGCCAATAACTTTGATTCATGTGGTCGTTTCTCGATCACGGTCACGTTTAACATTTGTACGCTGACAAATGCATGTGAAACTCAACATTTTCCAGTATGGTTCTTGTTTTACAACAGTTGCTTTCATTATCTCGGTCTCCCTCCATGATAACCAGTGACGAGGTGTCATTTTATACGCTATTTTGGGGTCATTTAACCTCCTAAATCAAGCAAATATGCCCAGATTATGTGCTTAACCGTTTTTTTAGGTTTTTAGCACTTGGATGACATTTGGAGGAAATACACATGACTTGGGCTCATTTGGAGAAAAAACAGATAAGACTACGACTCTACACCATTTATTTGCAGAATCGTGCATACAGAGCGTGGAGACGAAGTCGCAGGCATAAAGCGACGTCGTCGTGATCTTTCTAGTGACGACGTCATGGATTTGATGACGGTGTCAGGATGTAACTGACTTAAACCAAATCTAGAAGATTTGACATGGTGACGGCGTCACGACCACTACCTGATTCTGTCGCAACGCTTTTCCTATAAATACAAAACCGGTTTTAGGGTTTTAAGTGGGTAACTTTGTATAACTTTTGGGAGACGAACCCTAATCATTCTAGCAGCTTTAGGCCATCTTTAGGGCCTCAAAACCTATTGTAACTGACCTTATTCCATGTTTTAATCAAGTAATATTGTTTATCTTAATTCATTCAATATGTCTATATGTTGTTTGATTGATTTATGTTCTTGCTTTCTTTATAACATGCTAGGTTAAACCCGCCCTTGTATTTACTTATGATTGTATAAAACTTAGATTGTAGATCCTTTTAATGTTGCTTTTTGTGATGGATGTGCACGTTAGGCTTTAGAAAACTAGCCATAAGATATTAAATTGTCATAGACGTCTAGGAAAACGCGAGTGTGTAGAAAGGATACCATCGGTAACAGTCTTCATACTACCTTACCCTTAATATGGTTGATCCCTCTTAAAATATTTCAATTGCATTTAATATAATCTTAGGGGTCGTATAATAGTCTTCATACTACCTTACTTGTGCGTTGCCTTAACGGAATATTTAATAGACGACGGGTTCGTGTAATTCGTTCATGACTTAGGAAATACTTAAACATATCATCACAAGTGTGACAAAGCAACCGGATTAGGAGAAGCAAACTAATGAGTAGTACATGATTAGGTAAATATATCTTTTTATCATAAAGTTATCACCAGTAGATTAGATTTTATTTAGTTCAACAAACCAACCTCTCAAACCATGATATTTATTTGCTTTTATAAAATAAAAATATAAAAAGAATCTTCTCTCAACCCCGTAGACCTCTGTTAGATCTTGATCAAGCCTTCCCAACCTATTCCTCTAGAGAACGATAACAACCCCCCGAGTCTTGCCTATACTACACTACAACGATTAGGTACACTGCATAAGGAGTTGTAAAACTTCTTGTTGAAGTCTTTACGACAACCCCAACATCAACCAGCTATAGACACTCCTTTAGAATGAATATGTCTTTCATTCATGGATTCAAAATACGCTAAGTAGGATCTCATGGTAATGTCTGTATGATTTTTACGAGTCTTGAACATTACTTCTGATCTCTAGCGATTAATTTAGCTCGCATCAGGAAGGGTTGGCAATTAACCATCACTACTTATTATATTCTTGGCGATTATTCTTCCGAAAGCAAGTAAGCTGCTACTGCATGAATGCAAGGCACACCAGTTAGCTGCCATAAACTACAAACACATTTCCCCCCTAATTTCACACCAAATGCTTGATCTTCACATCTCACTTCCAACTCTTCATAACCACTAGGGTAAACAGTTCAATGTCTGCAAAATACATAATGGCTAGTAAATAAGTACTTCCTGTTGAACATCTATTTATTGTGTAAACAGTTTTGCAATAAGTAATTAATTATATCCTTATGTCTTCCAGCATAGTTATAATAGGCTTTAATCTTTGTAGCAGTATAGCCTTCTGATAACTTTCTGATATCCGATTTTTAAAAGCAGCACACTTGACATCCAAGTTGAAGAATGATCTACACCATGTATTTAGATTTCTTTGTATCAGGTACTCGTACGCTTCAATATTGAAGTACTCCATTTACTTCATGTTAGCATAAAAGAGTTGCTCCATTGTACTTGAAGATGATTTCCTGAATAGTCTTGAAAGTTGTACACCACTGAATTTATTTTAAAGTAGCAAACACATTCTTTTGCATTTCTTGTGCTTCTGCATTAGGTAAACAATCACCAACAGCGTCTAACAGTCCCTGAAATAATAAAATAAAATTTAGAACCAATATAATAATATTGTTATGTAATTCATGTTGGAATATAATTTGCTAACCTTATGTGGAGTATTTCATACAACAAGGTAATCTATTCATTGTTGTAGATTCAGATCACCTGAGCGAGAGACAAGAACTAGACCAATTTTCAATGTTTTCACCATTACAACAGCCTAAGAAATGGGATACATCTGATTGTTGGCATCCTTACCCATTGATGTGAGCAACACACCTCTATATGTATGCTTCAAGAAGCAACCATCTAAACCTATTATTCTTCTACATCCTTCTAACCAACCATCTTTGACACCCTTAAAACATATATTAAACCTCCTTAAATAATTAGTGCTTGAACTGCAATCCTCCACATCAAGCCTGCAAGTGGGTCCTGGGTTTGATTCTAACAATGCTTGTCTATAGTCCCATAACCTCCCATAATGTTCAATTAACCCTCCCTCATGGTTATAAAGTGCCCTTTGCTTGTCCCTTTTGCACTGGCCTATACTAACATCAATTAAGAACTTCTCTCTGATTTAAGACTTAATCTTAAGGTAAGGAATGAATGGGTTTCAGGGCTTGGAAGCTGTTTAGATTAGGAAGTTTATTGCAGGGCTTGGTATTGTACCAATAATAAACGAACAGATCAAGATGGTTTGCGATAAATTCAGCCGCACTATTTTATGACCAGAGGATAACTCCCTGGGGTTCAGAGGGGCGTCAAACACTATTACAGAAGATACCATTACGTTCGAGAGTGCATCATATTGGGTGAAATTAATCTTCTTAAAGTTTACACAGATGACAATCTAGCAGATCCATTTACGAAGGCTTTACCGAAAGGAAAGCTTACTCGACATGCTAGGAGCATGAGACTTCGTTTAGCTAGTAGTTTCATGTAGATCTGTGTTTAGTATTTGGATATGGATGTTTAAGACAATTTTTATTAATGATACTTGGTATAATGGTTATATTTAATAGAAATTGATTCTTAAAATTTTCTGTTATAAACCATGATAATATTATATTTATTCTAAATTAGTCCCATTTTCGAGCAACAATATGGATATTGTTGAATAAGAAAAATATGATGTATTTGGTGATATTTATGTTTATTAAAGGATGTGTCCCGCCAAACTCACATGTATATTCATAAGATGCTAACAGACTTCTCCAACTAAACAATATTATCACTTTATGAATCGGCGTCATAAGTGAAATCTTGTAAGTGATTTCGGTTACTAAATCCTTATACTTGAGATGCAAGTAGATCTTGCATGTGTGGATAATCCTTCTTGATATAGTTTAAGTTATCCTGAATAAGGTAGCTAATAAGAACTATTTTCAGCAGTGATTGTGAAACATGTGACTTGACACTTGTAGTCAATAAAGAATTTGTTCCTTCAATAGTTGAAGAATGATGCAACTGGCCCCCTCGTAGGGTTAATCAGATGTATGATGTGGCTCACAGAAAAAACCAAGTAGATATGCCCAATGATTTATTGGTAAATAACTTATTAATTACATACACGAGAAATGGAATCGTTAATTAATGGAATGACTTAAATCCATATCCATTTTTAACATGGTATCGGAAACAAAGGGATTGTAAATGCATAAATAATTTATCCGTGACTTTGTGAAACCACACTCGGGTATTCCTGGGAGTAGGGGTGTTCATCGGTTCGGTTTTTGGGTTTGTGGGTTGTATGGTTGGGGTTTACCGGTTTGAAAATTTTCAAAGTTAAAACCAAAACCAAACTAGACCAATTATAGAACGGATAAAACCAAACCATACACCAAATTAGACTTCGGTTAAAATCAAGAAAACCAAATTCAAGTAAACTTCAATATATAATCTAGAAGTCACAAAAAAAAACACCTAAATTTTTAAATAATATTAACAAATCAAAAGTGCTCAAGTAAATAAAAAAAAAAGTTTAAGAAACGAAAAAGTTTCAAAACTTAATGGAAATAAATGGAAGCGAAATAAGATATAATTTTCTACGAAAAAAGTCTTCAGAAGTGTTATTAGCTTGAATATTCCAACTTCAAGCATCCAAACTCAGTTGCACTTTTTCTCTTGCTCAGTATATGTGAATTATATATGAATTTATAGGAATCAAGTAGGTAAATTATTGCTCATATTTATTAATGCTTGATTTGAAGAGTGATAAGATATTTTAAAAAACTAAATTGAGTTAGGTACCAAGAAAATAATAACTAAAATACGTATAAAGATATAAATAAAAAAATTACATGTATAGAGATATTCGATTTTTTCGGTTTGGTTTGGTTTTATTTTTGTCAAACCATAACCAAACCAAACACCAATTATATACTTCGGTTCGCTTTCAAACCAAACCATACATCAATTAAAATTTTCGATCCGGTTTTATTCGTAACGAACCGTTGAATCTCCGTTTATTCGGTTGTAAAACCAAACACTAACACCCTACCTGGAAAGCTATTGCGTGTTGCTAGACGCTTACCAAAGTTATTATATTATTTGATACATGTCCAAGTGGGAGCTGTAGGAATATGTACACGATAAATCATATACGTCCGAGAATTTTATTCGAGCCTATGAGGACGCACGCATTAATACGTAAAACAATTATATTAAATATATTAAACGTAATATATTTAATGATAAAGCTTAACGAGCATTAAATATTAATATATATTTAATGGGAAGTTTTATTAGTCGTTAATAGTTAAACAAGGGACTAATATGCAATTATGGAGAAAAGAAAAGTGTAGAATTATTTCTTTTTTGCCTTGGTCAATTTGTTTCCTAATCTCTATGAGAGGTGGAATTGCCTAACTTGCAAGCCAAGTTTAGGTGGCTATAAAAGGAGGCTTAGGGTGATTAGTTTTCTCATAACTTGAAAATCAATAACCCTAAAAGTCTCTCCTCTCTCTCCCTCCTAGCTCGTGCGATCGAACCAAACACCCCTAAGGGTTTCGGTTTGTGATCGACCCAAACAACCCTCAAAGGGTTTTCATGTTGATTGATTAGAGTCGAAGGCGTTTGGATTGCTTTATCACTACTAGTACTAACATACTTAATTGTTTGCTAAAGAACGTATTGTGTGTGTTGAAGTAGAGAGATCTTACTTTAGATCTTTGGTGGTTTTCACGTGGTTACTAGTTTTATACACACGCGTATATTCAAGATTGTGTTCGTTGATTGCTAAAAGGTACATACATCTTGAACTTTTGTCAATTACATATTCTATACGTGCTTTATTATTTCCGTTGCGTACTCGTGTTAATAAATAGTTTATTAAATCATAAACCCCAACATAACGCCGTTGCGTTTTGGACGTTGCTGCGTACGTTGATGTGGTAACTCACGGCTTAACGCCGTTGCGTTTTGGGGTAGGGCGGTATGGTAAAACCCCATAACGCGCTGCCGGGGTCCAAGTTACCATACCATGGCCTCTTAATGTCGTCTTGTTAAACACGAAAATACTTGTAAAAATGAATGTACTGGTTCAAGAGTATTTACCACGTAGAAAACGACGCTTGTTAAGGAACATATCCCCTAAAGATCCGGGAAATCCCTAGGATTCGCCGACTTTGAAACGCATTTAATTTCGAGTCATCTTCACTTACTTGCGCCTATCTCTCAACAACAAAATCTTTTTTTTTTATATATATTCTTCCCATTTTTATTCCATCTCATTTCCTATATGCTTCTCCCAATGCTGCTGCTAAAAAACACACACCTTCATCTCAGCTATCCAATCCTTTGTAAGTTTCCTTCATTCATATCCACCTCAATTTTAATATGTCATTTTGTTGTCATGTTTTTTTTTTACATATTTTTATGCCAAGTTAAGCATTTTTAGTGTTGTATGTTGCATTGTTGATCTAGATTTGTGATTTTGGTGTGAAATGCCATGTGGGTTTTCTAAAAATTTTACATCTTTTTTTGCTACTTAAAATTGGGTGTTTGTTTTAAGCTTTATTTTGATATTTTCCGTCTTATATTGATATTTGTATAAGTTTTATTAATGGATAATAGCCGAAAATTTGAGCTTATGGAATATAATTTGAAATCAAATAAGCTCTTAAGCCCACAAATAAGCTTAAGAAACCACCCCTAAGTATTTTTAGTAATTGCATTGGTGATATAAATTTGTGATTTTGTTGTGACATTTCATGTGGGTTTTGTAAAAAGATTAGATCTTTTGTATTATTATGTTAAATTTATTGAATTTTTGTCAATTTATTAGTTGCCAGTTTTAGTCATTTTTTGGTGGGTTTTCTTGATTTAGACCCTGATAATATGTTGCATTATTATTTTTAATTTGTGATTTTTTTACTTTTACTTTTGCCGAAATTTCGTCCGGGGTTTTGCAAAAAGATTGGATCTTTAGACTCTAGTAATTATTTTTTTGTTTTTTTATATAAATTTGCGTGTCTAATATGTGATTTTCTTGTAAAATCTCATTTGGGTTATGTAATAAGTATCCATCTTTTGTATAATTTTATAAATTTGTTTACTCTGCCACTTTACAATGCAGAAATAAGTCGATCTTAGTGATGTTGAATTATGAAAGTAGCTGGTTTAGATCTTCAAAGTTGACCGGAAAGAGTCGTTTTCTTTTTCTTTAATTATTGAGGAAAGTGAAAAGTCTTGGTTGAAAGCAGGGTGCATCTCCTTATGTTTGGAAAGTAGGAATATGAAATATATGTTTTAAAACGATCATATCAAAAAAAGTTGACAAATTGCAGTTGGTAGGGAATTTGATTCTTGATTAGCAAATTTAGTCAGGAAAGATGTATGAATCGAATGTAGATATCACAGGTCTTGCAAAAGGGTAAAGGGGCACTTTTTGTGGCATTTCAAAACTGTTTATGTGATTCTGAATAATCCCAATTATTTAGAACTTAGTTTTTGGATGTATTTTTATTGTGTGAAGTTGAAGTAATAAGATAACTGGTTGCTTGAGTGTTTATCATATTATAACTTTTTAACAGATGAAGATAAGGCGTCCAAAAAACTTTTGTCGAAAAAGTAGACACCTCCTGTAAAATGAGGGTAAATGTCTGCAAAATGGGTAGCCGGATAATAGTCAGAATATTAATTTAAATCGCAGATCCAAATCCCCCACCAGCCGTTGAGATTAACATTTCTGATAATGAAGTACTTGTTTGTGTGAGTTTTGTACGTAATAGCAATCTTGTCTAATTACTCGTACATAATATGATATTCTTATTGTTTCCATTGCAGGATTATTGACAAGTTTATCTACATAAACTAATTACACACACAAAAAAATGTTGATTGGGACACTGAAAGAAGCAGCATGGTTCACTACTATATGGAAGTCTTCACGTAAAACCAGAATCTCAGACCCCGAGAAACCCGTTATGGGTATCATGTCGCTTGAAGTCTCACGCTTAATGACAAAAGTAGCTAATTTATGGCACTTTCTAAGTGACAAACAAATGTCACGCTTACAAGATGAACTCACTAACTCACTTGGCACTCGTAACCTCGTTTCACAAGATAACAATCATCTCATGGAACTTGCATTGATCGAGATCATGGACATCATAAAGTGTGTGGCTGAAGGAGTTTCAAGGCTTGGGAAAAAATGCATTGATCCGGTTTATCACAATCTTGATCACATTTTTGATAATGGTATTGAGATTGAAGTTAAATGGTGTGGATGGGAGTATAAGTTGAAGAAAATGGATAAACGGGTTAAAAAGATGAAAAGATTTGCTGCGGTTACATCACAATTATGTGAGGAACTTGAAGTGTTATCGGGAGCTGAAAATGGGTTAAAAAGAATGCAAGATAATAACACGAATCAGTTGAAATTACACGAGTTTGAAAAGAAAGTTTTATGGCAACGTGAAGAAGTTGGTGGTTTGCGTGAAATGTCCACATGGGTTCGAACTTATGATTATATTGTCAGGCTACTTTTAAGATCACTTTCCGAATAGTCCCAACGATTGACAGTTGTAATTGGAATTTCACCTCAAATTGTCTATGGGCGTAGTAAATCCATCTCTTGCTTTTCCAGTTTACCATACTGAAAATTTGATTCAGAGGTCAGTTTCAAACCTTGGAGATAAACCGAAAAAGAAATACCCGCAAAGGTTTTGTGGGACCCACACACCGGTGAACTCAAGAGGGTTAGCTCTAGGTCAAACACTTAACAGTTTATTAGATTGCAAGAAACGGCTGTTGAGTGGTAAAAAATCCACACTTGGTGATGCAGCTTTATCTCTACATTATGCAAACGTTATCATATTTATCGAGAGATTGGCAATCTCACCTCACTTCATTAGTCCTGATTCACGTGAGATTTTGTATCAAATGTTAACCACACGTATCAAGCACTCACTTAGAGCGAAACTAAGTAATTTATCTAAATCCAATGACTCAGAGGTTTATAATGGTGAAATTGCATCGGAATGGAGTTCAACGATGCAAAGAATACACGATTGTTGGCACCACTTCTCATAACATGATAAAATGGCATACTGAGAGGAATTTTGAGAAGCAACGGATGGGTTACGGAGGAAATGTGCTTTTGGTGAATACCCTACATTATGCAGATCAAGTGAAAACTGAAGACGCAATCACAGATCTTGTTTTGAGTCTTCATTACATTTCAAGATTTGGTAGGGAAGTTAACGATAAAGCTTTTACAGGGTCTTCATGTGGTACACATTGTGATGATTACTTGGTTTGTAACCGTAACATAATGTCGTTGTAAATAACATTCCATGTTGCATAATGCCTGTGGTTTGAATCTTAACATGTCATGGCGCCTTTTCTAAGGTATTTGTTCAAGATCTGTACCTCTAATTTTTCTGTCGTTAATTGAATAAATAGGTTTTTACTACGTTATGACATAGGTATATGTAGGGGTGAGAAAAAAACACGTTTTGCCAAACCGGAAACCCGTTCCACCCCGAAAAATACGAACCGTCCAAACCCGTTTTTTGACCAAACCGGTTCCGGTTTTTGGACAAACCGGGGGTTTGGAACCGGTTTGGCTTTTTTCGACCGCCATCGGTTTGACCACCGGTTTAGGAACCGGTTTTTTGGACCCCGATTTTGGAACCGGATTGGACCCGATCCGTATTTATTAGGATAAAAATAGGTCACGGGAATTTATACTTTAACAGATTTGCATATCTATTTAGATTTTCTTGTGGGATAACTGGATAGGAAAAACTGATTTTCTTTCCTATAAATAAGGTTGTTGTAATACAACTTAAATCACAACTTACATACATACATCCTTCATAGCAAAAAAAAACATACCACCTCATGGCAAGGAATCCGCTTCAGACTCATCTACTACCGGTGTTGGTTCAACAGTGCACTGGGAATTCGTGAAATCATACAAACCACTCGAAACAATGAAATTTGGAAAGACTTCAACATGTGCATTATGACCAACGGTCAGAAAAAAGCTCAATGCAAGCATTGCTTTAATTTCTTGTCGTTGTATCAACACGACGTATGAAAGCATCATATAAAGTACATACGCACATATGTGAATTATTAAAGGGCAGCAGAATCAAATCCGGAAGCGGGGCAAACGTCGATGAAAGAGATGGGCAAATATTTCATGTATCAATCCGGATTATCTTTCGAGAACAATATGTCGGGGTTGGTGAATCAACGTGGGTTTACCATTCAACCACTTTGACCACGAGCAAGACAACGAGGGTGTTTCCAGAACACTAATGCAACCAAGAAAACATCTCATGTAGTCGTTCTACTCTCAAACGGTTGATGCCAAAGTAAATTAGGGTATCGGCTAAACAAGCAACAATTGATGTTTTGCTAACTTAAAATAATAAGGTCATCTAACAACGGACATATGTTCGCGTCGTCATAATTTGCCCGGTTCCTTACATGTGTGCATACCGCACATTGATGAACCAGTTACTTGGCAAATGATGAAGCTGGTTCCTTTCGTTCGAAGAGTATTCGTCTTGCACACTCGGTCCAAACTTGACGTATATGTTGGAAAAAGACTTGTAATGTATGTTTTGAAAGAAAATATTATGTCCCAGATTACTTTGACAATTCTATCAATAACACACAGCTCCATGGATAAACCTAATATAAAATACAACCCACCAATGGGGGTATGTTTTATCACAGTCTTTGTGTTGCACACATCATAACTTGGTACGTTGCAAGCTGGTTTAAAGGTCCCCAAATTAATCAAATGAAAGAGTCTTTCAAACAAATGTTAAAAGCTTTTTCCAAATCTGGTGATGAAAATCTCTAAAACGCTAAAGTATAAGTCTGTAAGAATGCAGAAAAACGTTGTTATTCACCAAAATTTAGACGTTGATACACGATGGAACTCTCACTTTTGGAAATGTGTCCAAAGTTTTTGAAACAGAAAATTACGTTGGCTAGTTCATGACATTTTGGTCACCTAAGATGGTAAAAGGTTTTAAAAAAATTTCGGATGAAAATTGTGTTCTTATTGAATCGATTAAACCCATTACTTGAAGTGTTTCAAAATGCCACGATACTTGTCCGGGGTTTTACTAACCAACATCCTCCGATTGGTACATCAACAGAATTTTTTTCATAAGATGCAAATATATCTGGATATAGAACATGAGGGGGGGGGGTTGTCGATGAAATGTTCAAAATGAAAGAAAAAACTTGAAGAAGTATTTTGAAAACATCCATCTATAATTACTTTGTGCAGCCGCTTAAAAACCCTGTTTTAATGTATCCGAGGTTAGACTATCATATTGAGAAAATAAGTATGTTGGACTTGGAGTTTGAAGATGATGTTTTTTGCAAATAGGTCACTTGGATTGGGTTTTTCACGTAATCATTTCCAAGGTTAGTATAATATGTACTTATTCAAAATATGGCACTAACCATACTCAATCAACAAGTGATGGGTTCGTCATCGGGGTGAGTCGTGATCCTTATGCTCGTTGCAACACGTTTTTAAACCCAACATAAAAAAAGAAAGTCGAAGGGTGATCCTCAATGTCCTCCCTAGAATGAGCACTATCTCAAAACAGATTTGTCTCAGGACTTCAGCCCAAGGACTTTGCATCATATGATTGGTATTGGGGTTTTGGAAATCAAAGGAAATCAGTTTTCCAGTTCTATCCCGCATGACCATGGATCATATTAAGTGTTCCAAGCATCTCGTAGCATCTGAATCAGCATTTTCAACAATGGTAGGTTGTTGTGACAATCCTAAGAACAAAGTACTAACTCCGGAGTCGATTAGAGATGTGCATGTGCTTGAAGGGATCACTATAGACGCTCAATGATCGAAAACAAAACACCTCTCCCTCGTTGAACTACCCATATGACGTTGAAGAATGTGGGTCCATTAATGCGTAGGTTGCAACAAAATGAAGCACTCCAACTTACCGTATCAATGAGAAATTGTGTTAAGCTGCTAGTAGCGATGGCTCTTTGTCCTTCAGGAAACGACGACGTGATTAAATGATGAGCACGAGCCGAAGGATGACCAAACCGGAGAGGGAGGGTCATGTCACATGGTATACACTTACTACATATTGTGTTGTATTTCCTAAACAATATGTTGTATTATCCTTTATTATTTCTTTAAGTGGATTCGTTTATGTTAATATTATGGTTTTGTATTCAATAAAAGTTGAAGGTTAATCAGTTTATAGTATAACAACACCAAAATTAAAAAAAAAAAAAACCCGGTCAAACCTGTGTTTGTGGTTAACCGGAAACCGGAACCGGTTTCCCGCGAACCGTGCAAACCGTATTTTGGCTCCAACCCGGTAACAAACCGGTTCAGGTGATTGGGCAAACCGTTTTCGGCTCCGTGTTGACCCGAAAACTGGTACCTGTTTGACTCAAACCGAACGATCTGGTTAAGCCGATTTTTGCGGCACGTCTAGTTATATTGTTCAAGTTCTGTAATCTAAATTCGGCTTCGGTAAGGATATGTATTGTAAACAAGCCTGTTTTTAGTACAAAACATAATCTAAATATTACTTTTTGAATGTAATAAAACAATTTATAGGTTGATGCAATTAATATGTTCACAACTATGAATCTGAATGATAACAAAGTATATGCAGTGACAAACACAAGTTGATTGTCAACAATTAACTGATTAAATTCCCCTTTCATTTCTAAATATGATATCTTAAATAGAAAATTCAAAATCTTTGTATACCTTCAAAAGTAACACTTGACCAATAAACAAAATAATGGCTTAAAAAATATGACTGATCCTTGTAACCATGTTTCTTCTTCTGGTTGCTCTTCTCTATGCCTCCGTTTCTCAACTTCAAGCCCTTGAGACGCTCTGCCCTTCAAGCGTCTTCGACAGCTTAACCACGCTAGACATGCCCTTCCTTGCAGCTGCTCGAGGGTCAGGCTTTGCGCGTAACCATCTTGCTGTCCAGTGAGTGGCCAAGAAGGCATGATGGCTCAAGCTTTCCCTTCTCTCAAATCTCCAGCCATCCTTTTTGCTTGAGTATTGCAGAACCCGTGTAGGCCCAACCAGACTTGGTTGTTGTTTTCCTGCGCTTTTCTGCTTTCCGTGAGTTAACTGATGTTAGGTGACTACTCCTCACAACAGAGTCAGTCTGCATATCTCTTTTCAGTGTTGTTGTCTCATCCTCCCGAATTATAAGCTGTCCATCAGCAGCATCTATTTCCGGTTCCTCTTCATCAGATTGTAGCTTCCTCTTCCGATTCTGCCTAGATGATTTAAGAGATAATCATGTCTTTTGACGGTCAAGCAAGTCAAGTGGTTCATCATCTAAATAATGTTTTGGCATTAGGTTCCTATGGTTAAAAAAGTTGACTTTAAGAAACAAGAATGTGAGGCCGAGACTGTTTTTGGAACATTTTGATGCCATTATGTTTAATAGATGTAGAGCAGAAAGAACCTGAATTTTTTTTCATTGGTGTTAGCAGCATATTTTCATTCTTTCCGTTCCTTTGTCTGCATTCCAACAGTCACCATTGAAACCACCAGAAATAGTTTATGTTTCAAAGTATTCTATAAATAAACTGATCCATAATAAACCTTTCTTATATTTTTAAGCACCTTCATATGCTCTTCAGGCATAACTTCCTTAACAGCGTCAAGACCGCATTTCTTCACAAGCATTTCAAGGAGCTGCTTCACCTGTTCAAACATATGATCGTCAAATTCAAAGCCTATTCCGACAGCACTTGAGCAAAACTCAGATTGTAACTGGCAAGTTTCAAACGAATGAAAAAAAATCCGTAAGTAATTTACCAACCTTTGCTTTAAAATGATTTTGTTGCTACCTTGCAAGCTTAGAAGGGTCTCGACCATGCCCCTCATATGGGTCTGCAAACCTTCAGCGTGTGATTTTGCCACTAAGACCTTTAGCAGACCTAAAACCGCCTGCAACAGTAAGGCATACCGTCCTGAACTTAGAGTACTGGACATTGTAGAAAGTGGTAAAAGTTAGTAAGCTATAACTGCGTCTTCCTAGATATGCTGGATTACATGTCAGCGGTTCAGGGACGATGTTTATTCAATCATGATTTTCGTCCCCGTTGTCATATACTCCGTATATACTATTGCTTTTATAATAAAGATTATTTATTTCTCTGTTCTTTCTTTCGAGAAGGAGAAACGCAGATGGAAGAACATTGAAAACCTTGGATATAAGATCAAAGAACTCGTAAGTTAAACCAGCTATGCCCTTCACCGCTGCACTGATCATGTGAGGGGTCTCGCCAGCAAGACCGCCAGCCACCTACAACCAAAATGACCAACAAAAATGAAAATCTTTTATTCATAAATTAAAGGAACTAATATGTTTATTTTCAGAAAGTTCTCTACGCGTTGAAAAGATATACAAGCTCTCCTTGTTATCGCTACTGTCTCTTGATCCCACACAGCATGACCAATTTGGACAATAATCTCATATGATCGGTTTCTTGTTTTCTTGTTAGCCTGCAAATCATATAATCAATACAACCTGTTAGCCTATAGGATACAGTCTGCAGTTTGTGTAAGTTAACTATTAGATATATATTATAAGGTTCCAACATAGGGATCCAGCATGACTTAAAGAGGCCTCTTAGAGACCAAGATAAGTTTCGATCCAAGAACGAATGCAACAACCTCAACTTCATTTTACAATCCTTCTGCAAGAGAAGTCTTTTATTGCAACTTATTTCTGGTTTATGCAGCACATCTATGAGAATAAACTTCTGATAGTGTACAGAGTATCTCACGTGCAGAGGATCTTAACACGTCAAGATTACAAGCTGCAACTTCTGAAGTGTAGCGTAAAACAGCTTGCTGCTCACAAATCCCGAGTAACCTTACCAGGAGTGGTTTAGTATCTCCTTTCAATAACTTTTTTTATTTGTCGATGAGAATCTGTAGACTAAGCATAATTACTCCCACGCACATCATCTTCTTCCTGAAGGGAACGGCATAATGTCGTTTCTAGATCCTTGGAAGTCTCAGCAGTATCCAGAGGATAATTGCAAAATGAAGGCAATAAAGACCAAATAAAATATACTTATACATCAATGCTCCTGGCAGAAAGAATACACCCGTCTTGCTCATGCTGGTACAAGCAAGTGAACATGTAAATACTATATAAACTGGATGATGAACCACAACAAATATACAAGTACCTTTGCAGATTTCAGTTCAACACTCGAACTGTATCCAGTAGAGATTCATTAAAAAAACTCAAACGAGCACCTATTATATTCTGCTTTAAGATAGGTAATAGCCATATATTGGCTTCAGATAGGTCTCGAGCATCTTCTAAATTCAATGCATATACTTTAAAATCGTCTCCGGCCCTAATGCAACTACAGCTAGCCAATGCAATCATGCAACTGCAAAGACAAGGGTAGTAAATACATTAAAATGTGTTGATAATAAAAACTAAAAGCCGCTTTCATATACCAAGTTTACTGGTTTCCTGTAAGGGAAATCTTCATTTGACAACTTTTGTATGTCTTCTAAGCTCTTAAGGGCGCCTTTCAAGAAGTAAGAGCTAAACATACTAGTAATCTTTAATGATATGCAAGAACTGGAGAGGTAAGTGGGTTGGAAGGTTTCTAGAGAGAAAGATGATAATATTATTAAAGTTGTGTGAAATGAGAAAATGAACAACCAAACCACCCTCTCCAAGAATGGAAAAGGGTATATAAGCTACATAAACATAGACACCCACGGCCGGCAATGGGCATTGTTTTTTTTTTTTTTTTATTTTTTATTTACTAAAGCTTTCATGGGCCTTGGGCCATATTAGCTAACTAAGCTTATCGTATGTTAAACTATGGGCTAAGACTATTACAACTTGTAAGTGACCGATACTTTTCTTGTTTTCAACAATCTCCCCCTAAGGGAGGTCACTCCATTTTACAAAATTTAAACTTTGCATACTATGCTATATCTCTTAGTCTTTAGCTCGTAAACTTGACTTTCTCTTATGAATATGTTGTAGTAATCTTTGACTTTTAGGCTCGAGCTTGTTTTCCTTTATCAGTTACTTGTAAGTGAGATGTGATTCTTGAGCACTGTGAGATCATCAACCAAGCATAATCTTGGCGTTTCGCCATCTGTGACTTTGTCATCTTGTTGATCTGTGACTTCTGAACCGACATGCTCAATACCTTTCTTGATTTGTTACTTGAAAGCATTAATGTCGCATCTTTCTTGAAATTCTGTAACTTTAACACATCGACACTTCGAAAAAGAACGTTCGGTATCAGAGTGACGAAAACTCTTGAAGTTCTTGACTTTAATACTCGCACTTCAAGAAAGACGTACGTATCATAGTAGCGGAAGTCTTGAAACATGTACTTGAGCTTTCATGATGTCATTTATGTTGTCGGCTCGGGGTAATAGCATGTGGCTGTTGTGAATCTATGAGTCAGCTGGAAATTTACAGGTACCTCACCACCATCTTACGTATCCCTGCATTATAAACAGTTAGGCAATAAATCTGTGGGACGAAATATGCTTTTGTTCATTTATACCCCGGTCCCCCCGCCCCAGAGTATGGTTTGAGTAACATTCGAATCCGTGAGGATCGATTGTGATCAGGAAAGATTCAATTTAAGAGAAAAAAAAAAATATCCTGTGACAGGATTTCCCCTGAAGTATAGAATCCTTTCTAACACATTTGCATATAATCATCAAACACAGCATGTTCTCATTATCGGAACGTCTCAAAGCAGACATCACGATAAGAGTGAACCAGTGAGTTACTATCTCACCGATTGAAATAGAAAAATCGATTTGAAAATCAATCAACGTGTCACTTGCTAAAGTGTTTTTGTGACACATCGAGAGTGTTAAGCATTTGAAAGTTCATCAATCGTCAATTCATATCCTGGAATAAGTTTGATTCTTTATAGAATATGCACCATGGGGGTTTCTTTCAGTTGTCACAAGTTAGATTAATAAAGAATCAGCACAGTTACCTACCATCTCCTTGTTTGATGTTGGTCAAGCAGGATTTCCATCTTCATTGTGAATGAATTCACTCTGATGTTCTGGCAAAATCACAAGGATAATGCGTAGGACTCTTAATATATATCTTGTTATTCACATTGTGTGACTTAGCAAGCATAATTTGACAAGTGTCCTAGTGAGATTTATGGATGATTTCTTTTGGCTCTAGACTCAATAGTGCACTTTGATTTTAGTGATCGGAGGCTGGAGCAGACTGCCACCTTTTCAATATCCAACTAACACGATAGTGAGAAAGCGATAGAAATGCGTGTAATCTCCGTGAGATGTAAACAATAGTCTTTGAGAGACCTTGATTGGCTAGGGAGGGGTTGGTCATAGCGTCACTGGGTCCATGACAGTCCTTCCAATGTTCAACAACACTTATCTTTCTGACAAGTTTATGTATTGACCAGTTTTTGCCTAAGTGTATGGAGGGCTTCTTTCTTTACACCCTTTATCCTTACATTTCTTTTTCATTCTTCTACCCCTTCAATGCTTACCGAGACTTCATAACTAACACCTTGTTGGGTTTGTTCCAGTGTTAGCTCCATCTCAGTCGGCATTATTCCATTTTCTCACTTTTTCTTCTTTTATCATACCTAAGGACTTCTACACTAACTAGTGGATATACCTGGGTAGATCTCTCCGGTTCTAGCTGCATCATGTGGATTGAAATACCTAAGCCGAACGCCTATATCTTCATAATATTTAATACATGCCGGATCTTTTGGGTATTTCATCACAATTCTTCCAAAAACATTAAAAATTTCAATCAAAGTGTTTGATATAAATATCAAAAGATTTACACTTTGAAAGTTTTTCATCATCACTAAAAGCTCCCCCTTAACATGTGCATCGTAATCGTAGTACATGTTAAGTGTAGAGCACCTTGAGTCCATTTTATATGATCACAATCCAGTACAATTTAAGTCCAGTTTAATCACATTTTCTCCCCTTATCCAAAATGTTAATCCTTTGATATTTTGGATATCAATTGATTAAACATCCGGGGATAAAATGTTACAGAATAACTTATAGGAACATTTCAATGATCCCCCTCAAATTATGAGGGATATGATATAGTGTTGAGTACGAAATTTTGAAAGATTTTAATTTTTGTAAAAAATTCTTGAAAAATCATCGTACTCGAACACCACATAAGCCTAAGTCTTTATACTTCTTATATACATATTCACATGTTTATTATATACGAAGATTTGACCTGAATGATGAGAACATCATATGATGAAATCATATGGTCCTTTGCAGCCGCCGTAGGTCTCCTTCGTACAATCTCCCACCAACGAACTTTTCTAAGCTCCTCATTAACCTTCTTCTTTCAGAGGTTTTCAAAACTGATATTTCACTGTCCAAGCACTCCTTCAGCGTTGCCTTCAACTATCTTTCCAAGTTTATGAAAGTCTTCTGCATCAAACTTCGAGATATTACAGATTCAGATAAAAACATATGTAACTTGAGCTTGTGTGGTAGGTGTTGATGTTTGTCTAGCTTCCCCTAAACCAGCAATGCCTTTCTTGAGTAGAATAAAACTTTCTTGAAATTCAGCATCAAGCATCTTGATGTATAAAAGCCTGTATCCAAGTACACAATTAACCCTTTCAAGAACTTGATACCGCAACACCAAAGTCAATTAAGTCCCGGATGAGCGCATTTCTCTCTTCAGGATAGTTATGATATAAATTGTAACACCAAAGTCAACTAAGTCCCGAATGTCACAATTATTCCCTCTAAGTAGTCGAAATGATAGCACCTAAGTCAACTAAGTCCTAAATGTACTCATTTCTTTCTGCAGAATACTGACTGACTTAAGGAATCATCATACCTATGTGTATCCCCCTCCTTTTTATCAAATATTTCTACTTCTTTTAAGAATAAGCTTAGGGATTGACCGTTTGAGGAAGCATTAATTGAATCAGAAAGAACTTTTCTCACGTTTTAAATAATTATACTCCTAACACTTCCCCCTGGGGACTCAAATAATGCATACTGGCTAATGACGAGATGTCTCTTCCACCATGTGATTGAAATAGTGCACCCGAAAGATTCAAAACAGCCTAAAATCAAAAGAAGCTAACCTCAAAAGACAAAAGAAGCTAACCTCAAAAGAAGAATAATGTAACGCCTCGGATACATCTACTCCTTCCCCTTTGCTGGTTTCGACACGTCGGAATCAGCAAAACCTTGTACGCACGAATACTCGAGAACGTGTTTGAAGAATCAATATATCTTAGATCTATTCTGTAAGAATCAACTTCAAGGTCTTTAAAACTATGTAATTATGTCCAAACATTCCTAAGTCTTTTACAACTATGAGGTGTTGGCAATATTAGTCGTATGTAGTTTTAAAGCCTATACTCACTAGGGCTCATATTTCAAATAAGTTCCTAAAGTTTGAAACAAATGACATCTAAAGCTCATGAAGTTAATATAAATCAACTCCCCTTAAAAATGTTATCCGTCATAATTCAAAACTTTATCTGTTTATTCTGGGACTTATTTTGAAAGACCGTTTTAAAAGATTATTTGATGACGCTTTCTCCCCCTCAAATCCTGTTTTCTATTTAAAGAGTTGTTGTCATTGTTTGAGTGGTCGAATTGTCTTTGAAAATCTTTTTGTGATTGCTGAAAACACTGATTCATTGTGAAGACAACTTTTTACCAATAAAAATAAGATTTATCTTATTTTGACACATAAGTGCAATGAAACGATAACTTCTTGTAAACAGTCCAGGGTTATGTACAAAGTATTCATAACCCATGATGCATGGATATGAAGTAATCCATGCCTGGGAAAAAATAATTACCCGTTGTCAAGAATAGCTATTTTTTTGACGACATGCTTTCCTCAGATTGAAAAGCGGGTTGCAGTCTAAAATAACTGCAAGCCATGAAGACATGTGATCGTGTTGAGATTACACCAAATATATATATAATATATAATAAAATATAAAATATATAAACAAGTGTAAAAACCAGCAATCAATGATACCGAGAAGTAGTATAGAGCTTTCCCGGGTCGTTTATCCCCAACGAGGCTGGAATGGTAAATCGATACGATCGAAGATTTGAGTTTGAAGGAAGGAATGAGATTGGGAAGTTGAAAAAGTCAAATTAAACATACGGCTAACCGTTTTAAGAAAAACCTAAAAAGTACGAAATTTTTAACTAGGAACGAAGGCCCGATTACCGGGGACAAATGGAGGGAAAACCTAAAATCTTTTAAAATAACCCTACGGAAAATTTATTCACTTCTAAAATACTTTCTACGGGTCAAATAAACGGAAGAATAAAAAAGACTAGACCGAAACGGAGTTGTTTGACCCAAAAACGAGTCAAAAACAAAAAATTCGTACCCGGGGACGTTACTTTAAACGACAAAAATTTGTAAAAAATGGACCTACGAAAAGTTTTATATTTTTTCTACAAACTATATGACAAAAGAAAATTTTCTTAAAAAAGCAAAAATATTTTTTTTTGATATTTTGTATGTTTTATGAATTAAACAAACCTTTTTTCTAAATTTAAAATTATAAAAAATATTAAACGTTCTATGAAAAATTCTGATAAAAGTTACAAAAATTACTTTACACTATGATGTTCCCTACGGAAAAATAAGAAACAAAAATAAGCTCACATTTAAGCCCGAGAATTAAGTTAAACAGCTTTATAAGACTTATGAGCTCAAAATGTACATAAGTACAATTTGGCCCTTGAGTCCTTTATCGAAAAGACCAAATTCTCTCCAAGGGCGCAGTCGAGTGGTATAAGTGTGTACAAATGGTGAGGGGATGTATCGAGGGGTCGTGGGTCTCGAGTCATGCTCCCCCGGGTCCTTGCTCTTCACCTTCTCTTCTTTTTTTTGCAAACACCTTAGGTGAAAGTGTACATGAGAAAAGTAAGGTGTTGGCGGGGAAAAGATTTTGGGGAATTTACCACTTAGTATAACAGCTAACCTTGAACTATTAGAAAGATACAAAACCAACCCTACGATCTAGCTTATTTTTAGCTTATTAAAAAAAATGAGATTTAGCAAAAACTTAAAACTACAAACTTATTAATGAGCTTATTCTCTACAACATTAACAAAGAAACTTCGAACTTTTGACGCCACTTCAGATTAAAGCTAGAAAAGAAGCTCTCTAGATTCTGTCACAGAAACTAAGGCTTGAATTGTGGCTTTTTGGATTTTGGCTTATTTCTAGCTTAATGCTTGATGAAAATGAAAAACAAAAGATGCTAATTGTAGATCAAGATGTGTACTCAAGATATCTAAACAAAAATTATCTAAGTGTTTAACAATACATTAACAAGAAAATGACCTTAAATGATGCAAATTTTGCTTATTAAAACTGTTACAAGCTTCTTAATAAGCTAAAAAAGCTTATTACTAAACTTAACAGCTGATAAATTTTGGGGAATAAGCTGTGCTAGGGTTTGATCTAACCTAGATAATAAGGTTTTTCAAGAAATTATAATTTAAAAATGAAAAATCAATAGAAAACTTATGCTAGGGATACTAAATGCTGCTCAATACTTTTACAGCCCTAAAATAAGCTAAGCCTAGGGACTTAAAATGGAAACTAAAGTGCTTTTCTAGATTAAGTATGGAGTACTATTGAAAGGCTTAATTTCTATACTCTAATACTAACCCACTGAAGCTAAAATTGGCTAGGAAAAAGTAATGGCTACAACAGTTTTTACTGAGTTAAAAATGGTGGTATGTGATACAAATTGGCAAACGCTCTAAAGTGCTGGCCAACTCTAAGCAAAATCTCATATTTGTGACTCAACCTTCTTTAATGTATCTAACTTATACTAACATAAAATGAACCCTAAAATGCCATAAATCTCTTAAATCTAAAAAACATTTTACACTTAAACTGCCCTGGTGCTGGCAAAAGATTTTAAACTCTAAACTCTTGAGTTCTCCTAACTAATTCTCAAGACTTGTTCTAAACTTGGTGATGTAGCCTAACTCAACCAAGCAAAAGGTTTTGACAGGAATGTGTTGACTTTTTAAGTCAAAAACAGCTATCCAAAACACTCCTTAATCTAACTGTCAAACTAAAAAAAAATTTTGCCAATTAAATTCTAATTTCAAGACTTAATCCTATATACCTTTTATCTACTAATGCTTAAACTAAACTAATGAGCTATTAAGCTTTTAATAGTCATAGATTATGTTTAAAAATACAAGCACCTTCTCACCTAGCTAATTTTCTACTTAATATGGACAGAATTTAAAAAGTATGAAAAACTAAAGGAATCCTAGATGCTACCATTTCCTAAAGGCATTTGAAATCTAAACTTAAAAATCTATAGACATTTAAACTGACTTAGTACAAGGAGAGCAAGAAATTAAGCTTAATAGAGATAAGCTAATGAATGTTAAAAATTGAAAATATATGGAAAAAGAAAACCTGTGAATTTGGAACCTCTTAACTAGGTCACTCTTTCTGAATGAGTGACCCTAAATCATAAACCCTATTGGCACCTTGCCTCTAGACCTTGAGCTTAAAAGCTCAATAAGCTATAATAGCTTATTACTCCTTTTAGCTTCCAAACTTGAATTCAAATGAACACACTTCAACATTGATAGACTAAAACAGTGTTCAAAAGATTCTCATAACATTTGGGCAACTTTAGAACTTAAGAAAAAACATAATAGCTTTAATGAGCTATCAACAAGCTTATAGTTCAAAATTGCTTCAACCATGAGAGTTTGTGAAAACAAGACACAACTGATCTGGTTATATTGCTTTTAAAAAACAATGAGATACATGTGAAAGAAAAAGGGATTACAACTAACTTGAACAGTTTTATAAGCTTAATTCGTGAACAGTAAATAGCAAAATTCAAAAAAAAATAAATAATAAAACTTAACTAAAAAACTATCTCTTTCTTCTGTCTTCCTCTTCTTTTATAAGCTCTTCTGTGTTTGTTGTGTGTGTAGAATAGCCCAAAGCAATCTAGGCCCTTCAATTTTATCAATCTTGTCCGTCCCTTTTGCTCGAAAATGGTGGATTGCCACCATGGCATACTTTTTGGGTTCTAGGGATTGTGGAGGAGGATGAGGGCGAGTTTGTCCATGGGGTTGAAGGGTTACTGGGTTTAAAAGATTGAAGGGAACCCGTGACTCCCCCCCCTGGGTTGTGTTAAAAAAAAGCGGGGGAATAAGGGTGTTGGTATAACTTAAGTTAGGATTTGGCAGGGGATAAGTTTCCAAAACCCACAACACACCCACTACACCCCCCCGTTTTGGCAAAATAGCCCTTGATGGTGTTGTTTGTTATTGCATACATGGTCCTTGTGGGGTTATAACTTTGGGGACTTGGCATGGTTCGTCCTTGGGTAATACAAGTGTGGGGAGTTGGCAGTTTTGCCCCCCCACTTGTTATTTTGCCAAAATGGCAGTTTGGCCCCTCTCTTCTCTTTTCCCTTTTTTCTCCTTTATAAATAAGTTTAGGGTTTGGCAATTTCAGCCCCTATTAGGTACTTATATTCTTTGCTTTGGCCCCGGGGTGGGTTGGGGTTTGACTTGGTGCTGACTTTGACTTTGACCCGTTGAACCTTTTTCTGTTGACTCTTTTGGCTACGATTTGTTGCTTCGGTCTTTCACAGTCTTTTCCATTCCGAGTTCCTGTTTTGTCGTTTTATCTTTTGTTTTTCGTTCCTTTTCTTTGGTTATCCGTTTCCTGCACAATAACAATTAGCATTAAAACAAGCATATCTTTGCATTTTAACGTCTGTTTTCTGATTATTTTTAGCTTGGTTTTTAAGGTTAAAAAGGTATGTTTTGTATTAAGCTACGATACCAAAATCCCCCATACTTAGGTAATGCCGTTGTCCTCACGCAATGCAATGAAGTAAGCATTTACGAAAAACTAAGAATCTTAATCTCCCTCGGACTAATAACTTTGGAAAAAAGTGCAAAGTTGTTTGTCAATTGGAAACTAAAGGAATCAAAAAGCTTCGGACAGTCCGTTTTCCATCCACCTTTTTTATTTTCGTATACTAACTATCCCGAATATTTTCTGGATTTTTTCTGTTTTTTTTTTCTCGATTACCTGTTTGACTTCCTTTATTACATTAACATTTGGATCATTAAGAATGAGAAACGTCTCCATCCCCATAGAGTGAATTACGGCTTCCTGTGGATAAATTCATCTCGTCCCCGATTTTACACTAGCTCCAAGCCAAGCAATTAAACAAGATCATTTGTCAATATAAGTCTAAAATGCCTATAGCACACTCATAACTCATGAATTGTGAACTTTTAACTCCCCAACATGAATAAATGGTTAATATGTGTGTTACTCATTTCAAACTCAAACCATTAGTATCAACTTATTTTTCATATCTGTGATTCAAGATGAAGTTGAAATCACGACCTCAAAGCAAAATACTTATAAAGACCTTTTGTAACATGATTTTATAAGAACGAGATTTTAACTGTAGAACTTTTTGAATCATTTTCATCCTTATAATCATATGTTCGTAAAGACTAGGATATGCAGTTATTTCACTTTTATTAGTTTAGTGATTGTACACCTACTAGGCCTCGCTCCCTGGTAAGATATCACAACCAACGACCTATGTTCTTAGTTTGAAAATCCACCCGTTGTGCCCTATTGCTAGTCGTAGTGCGGGAAATCACATCAACACCCTTCTCCTAATATGCTTAAGGATTTGTGTCTTGTTTGATCCCTTTACCCTTTGGAACCTAGCTTCCTGGTGAGATATCTACAACACACCAATTCCTTAGAAGTAAAGAGGTCTTTCTTAGTTTGAACCCCACTTCGTGGGTTAGCAGGGGAGTAGTGGGGTTATCACGACACATCTTTTACTTGCTCCATTAATCATAATGTTATGCTTCGATTGGCCAAAATTTTCAATATTCATGGTTTTTGTCATTCATACTTCTTCATGCTTCTTTGGCATTTTAACTTTTGGATAATTCAAAACAGAAAAAATCTTGTTTTAAAGAATCAAGTTACAAATTTTGATGCTTTTCTAAAAACATTGATTGACTCCTTAGTCTGAACTGTAATTGAGTTACGTATGATTACGGGGGATTAGAAGCTAATGACGAGAAAAAGCCTACAAGTTACTCATTTATGTGTTAGTTCAGCACATAAAACTTATATTTAACTTATCTACTTCTGGTCTTCACCTTTATTAAAATTCCGTAGCAATCGAATTCGTGAAAGCTTAGGCCTTCCAGTGGTAAGTTGAGGAACTAGCTAGGGCTCAACACGCCACGATCGAAGTCAAAAATTATTTCATTCTACTCTTTAGGAAGTCAAAAACTGTGACTATTCACTTATTTTATTTTTGAAAATGTTTAAATCTTTTTCATTTTTTTTTTTTTTTTTTTTTTTTTTTTTTTTTGGTTAATTTTTGCAAAAATTTAGGTGGTGGTAAAACGGGATTGCATTGATAAACAACGACTTGCAGGCAAAAATCAAATCGATGATTCCCCCCCCTTACTAGCACTAACATGGTCCTCGGATGTTTCAAAGGGGTTCCTACGTAATCTAGGCGTTTTATGAAGGTGCCAAAAAGATCAAACGTTGTCGATTAGATTTGATTTTGGATTCCTAAATGAAGCTTTCGTGTGGATAGTGAAACTCCTGTGGAATAAGCAAGCACAGAGAGTTTCACAATCCGGGAGGAAATCCTGGGAAATACCATTGACAAAGCACACAACCATGGGGACACAAAACACGGTAATGGAAAAAATGCAAGCCTTTCTAACTAAGCCTCCTCACACAAAAACACTTATTTATTACTACTACTGATAAGCATGGGGTGCCTCCCACGAAGCGCCTTGTTTTTGTTAACCGAGTCACAAGCTCGACTCGACCCCGAATTCATTGGTCCATGGGGGAGCAAGTGGAAGATAAAATCATTATCGGACTTTCATTCAAACGGTTTGGATAAACATTGAATTTTATGAAAGTTCCACTCCGATGAGATACATCCGGCATAAAAGAATGATACATTGAGATGCCGGGATCAAAAATGGTATCTTCATTCCTGGTGGAGAGAAGATATGGAGGGACAACGGGATACGTGAGAAAAGCAAGAAAGATCCATACAACATAAGCGAAGAGAGAAGATTGGACATCCTCAAGTGGTACATTCACATTAGTCGTAGAAGCATTCTTACGAATCCCGAGGTCAATAGAATCCAAATCTCCCGGATCGGGCTCAATCTTAAATTTGAAACATTCAAGATTCGGAAGAGACATGATGTGAGTGAGTTCATCGGCGAACTCCTCATGATAAAGGTCTCTCCTATCGGCAGGAGGAAATTGATCGTTCGAAAGATCAAAGATAAACGAATCATATTGAGAAAAATCAACATGAGTAATGGTACTGCCACTATTCTTTTCTTTAATATGATCGTTATCAACGTAGAAAGCTTTATAATCAGGAAGAGATAACTCAGAATGAGTAGTGGGACTGCCACTACTCCTCTCTTCTAGATTAAAGCGGAAAGTTTCAGATTCGGGAATAGAATTATCAAAGGTGTTAGTCTCCTCCAAGAAAAGATTAGGAAATGTGGAGGTAGACTTGATCACAACTTCGGAAGATGGAGTAGGATTATCTCTTAATGAATCGATCTTAGCAATAAGAAGATTGACATTCAACAATTTTTCACGAAGGATATCGTCTTTGATTGTTAAAAGAATGTCATCATCAATCCTTCCAACTTCCGGATCAACAATCTCCACCACCTCTAAGCTGACGATCTCAACATCGGGAGGTGATGCATCGACATAATCGATATCCTCACCGTAGGGAGAATCGTCATCACTTGAAGAATTATCATCGTCAGAATTGACAACAATCTCATAATGTTCATTGAGAGCATTAAGAGGGGTGGTATTTTCACAAAGAGGCACATCACACATTTTGTCGGGAATACCCTCGGACTCACTTGGGATTGGGACAAGGTCCTCAACACTAGACTTTATTACTTCGTCCGATTCCGTTGCTGGAATAGTGTCAAGATGCTCGTCCCCCATACTTAGAGAGTTATCGGGTTCCTCGATTGGTAAAACGGGTGTGATTGCAATGGTATTGTCTTCGTCATCATCGTAGCAAATGGGAATCTTCCAAGATCGATCTTTAGCCGCTTGTTCTTCCGCGATTCGCTTTTCTTCTTCCTTCTTTTGTATAGCTTGACCAACCAAATCACATAAGGTTGTCATTTGTTCCATAAGCTTATTACTAGAATTGAGAAGCTCATTTCGGGAATTAAGAAGCTCATTTTGGGAATTAAGAAGCTCATTTTGGAAATTGAAGATTGGATGATTGATGGTATATTGCGGGGGTTGAACTTGGTCAAAACCAAAAGAATTTGAATCATAGCAATAATTTTTAGCTCATATAATAGTCTTCATTCATTTGTTTGACATTGAAGGTTTCATGAGGACCCCCGCAATTTTTTCACAACAAAGATTATTGTTGTGGAAAACTCGGTGAAGTTTGTGGAAAAATAACAAGTGTTGGTTGAAACGGGGTCTTGATTGAAGACAAACGGGACTTGAGGTGGACAATCATAACCATAATGAGCATCGTTCCACAAAACACAACAAGAGTATGGCACGTATTTGGGATTGTGGAGAAGTTGTTCAACACTTAAGAATTCGTTAGAAGAGTACAGAGTTGAAAAATTAATCTGTGTTCCATTTCCAACTTTACAAGAAAACAAACTCCATCGTATTCATTGCACCCACATTGTTGGCATGTACGAAGAAGACATTGTTGTTGCAAACTTTGCAAGTTTTGTAGGGGCTCGCTAATGGTTTGAGTGTTGCACGGTTCCGGATTAGTGATAATCAAAACTTTCGGGGGACAATTATACCCGTAATGAGCACCTTTCCTACAAAACTTACAAGTGCATCGTCGACAGAAGATTCCATCTAACGAATCACCGCACTCGTGACAACAATGGTCGAATGCTTGGAGGTCCTTGTAGGAATTTTCACTGGGGTCCTGATTGACAACGATTGGCTCTCGAGGAGCATTAACAACGTTGGTATTGTCGTCGGATGACCCGGAAGTATCTTGAAGGTTTTGAAAAACTTCCTCCAATGTCTTTCGTATTAGAGCACATTCTCGACAATATAGACCACGAACCAAGTCTCCACAATTGAAACAAATTTTTTCAATAATTATGGGCCGTTGAGATGATTCGGGTATTGGAACAAGAATCTTGTCTTCAAGACCCTTTTTTGAACAACAAAAGTCTGCAGTGTACAAAGCTCCACAAGACGAGCATTCTTTAATCGCGTAAATCGGATTCAACGATACATAGAATGACTTTATAATAATTTCAACATATAGAGGGATAAGAAAAGAATTAAATGATATGAAGAAAAAGAAGATTATTTTTAGCTTTTCAAATTTTTTTAGACAACATATTTTACAAACGGACAAAACGAGATAAGACAACTTAAACCTGATAATCAACAAGCTTCACGGTAGCTCTTCGAAAGAAAAACTCACAAAGGAGCGGAGGAGAGGGATAGCGCGAAGCTTATTTCTCCTTTCGGGTCGTAGTTCGTTGGAACAACCCTCCTTATACCCCTCTTGTAGTTTGTTTAACTTTCAAAGGTGAGCCTAAGCTCTACGCAAGTGACACAAAAGGCAAGTTTTTAAATCTTTTGTTCGATTTGGGAACCAACAAGTTCACCGGAATTTATTATGATAATACTTTAGTGAAAGTATTATATGATTGGTGAATTTTTTTTTTATGGACAATGTTTTTATATTTTTGGTTTTTCTTTTGTTTTTATATGATAATTATACTAAATAAAAGAAAATGAAAAATATTTTTGTACTTTTTATATTTTTATAGAAGAAAATATTCACAGATTCAAACAAAAATTGTCAAACGTATAATCGAAAAGTTTTTCACAGCCATCCCTGGCACAGCGGCGCCATAAATTACTTCATCAATAATATAAATATATAGTATATATATATATATATATATATATATATATATATATATATATATATATATATATATATATATATATATATATATATATATATAATATAAGCAAACACTCAACCAATTACCTTTGCACAAGGAATGGTCAAAAGTTTACCAAAATAAAATATATATGTGTCCGGAAGTATGATTTCCCGGGTCGTTATGTCCCAACGAGGCTTGAATGGAAAATCGAATCACGAATTGATAAACAATGTTTGAATATGACAAGGTTAGGCTTGGTTTTCTATTTCTACCAATTAAATATACAAAAACGATTAAATAAAACCTAAAAACGAAAGTTATATAACTTAAAACCTAAAACGGACACGAAAAAGACTAGGGCAAAAACCTAATATTTGTCAAATTTAAACCCCTAGACAAATTTAAAAAGCTAAAATAGATTCTCAATGACAAATAACAAAGTTTAAAAAAAACTGAGACAAAAAACGGAGTCGTTTGACCAAAAACGAGTCAAAAACAAAAAACGTGGACAAACTCGTTCTTTAGAAAATGAATTTTTGGAAAAAAAATTGACCTATCGAAACTTACAATTTTCTTTCCTACAAAATATATGAAAAAAAGGAAAATTTATAAAAAATGTTTAATTTTCCTGATTAAATATTTATTTTTTTATGAAATTTTTTTTAAGATTTAAATGATTAAAAACTATAATAATAATCCTAGAGCTATAAAATTTAACCTAAATTTGTATAAAAATTACACTCAAGTGGAGAAAAAGTGCAGAGACTTTAACAAATAAAAGCCCCAAAATATCTACTGGTTGAAGCTTAATTAAACAATTAAAACAAAACCTAACTAATAATTAAATCTAAAACTAACAAGCTAACAATGGACTTAACGACAGGGACTATTTGTGGACATAAGACCAATTATTATTTTTGTTCCTACCTGAACCCCATACCATTTAGTCCAAAGTCCCCAAAAAGTGCTGATTTTAAACATTCGTTTTTAGCAAAAGACCAAAACAAAACGAATGTTGTTCATGACATTTTTTAAGCAACTTTAAAAAGCAACCTTAGTAAAAATAAGCACATCAATAAGGCCAAAAAATGCCTTATTGGCCGCTGTTGCAGAAAGTGGGCATTTGTTTTGGTTTTTTGGTATTTTGGCACACTACAAAACGTCAAATAAGCTCAAAATCAAAAAGGAGAGAAGTTTGGATAATTTATACGTCATCTTAATCTGATTCCAAAAAAGCTTTTTCAATCAAACACAACTTAAACTTAACTCAATGTGGGCATCAAAAAGTAGTATACTCCAAAATTTTTCCTAAATAACCAAAATACAAAAAAGTAAAAATCACCAATAAGCCAAACATGAAAAGTGGGCGTTGTTGGAAATAAGCTCTCTAATAGAGTCTATTAAGCCCACCTATTCACATTGTTTTTAAATAAGCCACTGAAATAACAACAAGAACAGCACGAATAAGCACTTAAATAAGCATAATTTAAAATCCAATCAGTTTTTATAACCTACCGGTTACTAACATTTGGAGGTTAGTACCAGCTAGCTTTGATTAGTAACCGCTAGCTTTAAAAGTCTCCCTAAAAGAGAAACTAGCGTACTAAACGTGAGTTAGTAACTGCTTGTTTCTAAAAACCACTCAAAAGTTTTCAAAAGTCATATTATTCAAGCTGATTGGTGATCAATTTTGTATCTAAAAAAAAACAGATTATCGAAATGACAAAATAAAGTTACTTATGAGCAATTTCAATCAGTGATAACGCACTTAAATAAGCTAAAATTAATCTAACATTATTAACTATACATGCTACCAGTACTAACTAGGAAAAAAATGTTGCACAAATCATTTATTGGAACTGAAATCCTAAAGCAGGATAAGCACTATACAACATAATAAAGGCATCAAATAAGAAAAATAAGTAACAAATAAGCCGAAAAGCATTTCTACAGTAAGTAATGAAAATCAAGCAAAAAAGACTTACAACACCCTAAACTTGCTTAAACCAGGTTTGCTAAGCTTTTACAAGCTGATCTACCAAGCTCTATCTTGTCAAAGAGCAAGCTAGTAAATGTCCATAACACAAGTCCATATGTTTGCTTATCAGCTAAAAAGTAAGCTGTGTATTTTTGGGTGAATTTATTTTTTTTATTTCTTCTTAACTACTTTACCTTTTATATTCCTTAGTGAAAACAGCTTATCAATTAGCTATATTGAAAGCTTTTTAAAACCACAATTAAGCACGGGATAATAACTTTAAGAACTTTGAATTCAACAGATGGAAATTTTTAACATAAAAAAAAAACTCATTGCTTTCATTAATTCTTTAAACAACAATACAAGAGCTGAAAGAACAGTTGCAATAAGCTTTTAAAAAAAAGACTAAAATGACTTAACTTAAATTACAATTAAACTACAATAAGCTAGAATTCTTTTTTTTTTGGCTTACAAAAGGGTCCTATTTATACTAGTTTCTTCATCCTTGGTCTTCCAGGTTGTGTTTCTTTTGTGAGACAAAAACCACAATGTGCTTGTTGAGTTGGTACTTTGATAAAAAGAAATCACAAGCCAATCAAATCTCTTGTGCTTCCATTTTATTATCTAAGCCATCAGAAATTCTTGGAATGGTGATGGATTCTAACATGGCAATTATAAATCAGCTGGGGTGGGGGGAATAGTGGAGTGGATTGGGAAATGAATTATATGGCCAGGTGTTGAGTTGTTTGCAGTGGTAAAAGTATGGGAAGACATCCCTGTAGTTGTACCAGGTTTTGTTTTGGCGAGAAAACTGTCTTTGTGATAAGTTGGCCACATTGGGTCCCTCAAGTTATTTCTTCTCTACTCCAATTTTATTATTTCTACCCTTGGATTGTATTGTATTCTAGTAATGTAACTTAGGTGTTGGCAATTTAGTCCCCTCAAGTTTATTTTCTTCACTTGGTCGACTTTTGTCTTTGACGGGGTTTTGCTTTCTGACTTTGGATTGATTGACTTTGGCTTCGGTTTGACTTTGTCCTTTTCCATTCGCGCGCTCGTTTTGTTTGCTTTTGGGCTTTCTTTTTTGTTTCCGGGGAGAAGAAGTGTAAACGAGTAACTTATTCATTTTACTACGAGTCACAATTTTTGTCATCATCAAAAAGGGGGAGATTGTTAGTGCAAATATTACGATATTTAATCTATACATTCTCTTTGTGTTTTGGTGATGACAAACATGTAACTTGTAACACATAACGTAATATGCTCAAATTACTCGTAATCACAAATCAGCAATTCATTCATACGTCAACATCACTCGACGTCTCAAGTCTGCTTCAACAACAAATATAAGTTTGCACCTAATGTAAATCACTAAAGGTATGAACAAACAAACTTTAAACTTGTTGGATGATCAAAGAAATAATTTTTGTCCTAAATATTACATTTTTATAAATGTAACAAAACTTTTTTACTACAACAAATTAGACAAAATGTTTTTGTAATTAAAATAAATTTTTTATTTAAATGTATATTTGAAATTAGATTTTTCCCACCAAAATAAAAAAAACCTTCCTATGAAAACATTTCCCCACTACAGTTGAAAAACATGAGCGTTCTATAGGCGGTGGGGCCCTTATCAATATGGGCGGCCCCTTATCGATCAGGGGTCCTCCTTTGGGAGATCATGGGGCCGGTAAAAAAAATTCCTTATAAATAGTGGGTTGTTCCCACATTGTTTTCAACCTCTTTGCATAGATTTTTCTCAGATCCAAAAGCTTCTTCTAAACTCTTTTCTTTGATCATTTAACTTATTTAATCTTGTTTAAATGTGATCCAATCTTTCTTTCCTCAAGTGCAAGAGAAGAACTCTTGTTATCATCAAGATACGAAGTTTTGTAGTTTAGTTAGTGCATTCGTGACATGTGTTACAGTCACGATGTATAGATTGAGTCCATATCTTCCAAACTTGTGTATTAGTTAGATCGGGTAGATCATGTAAGTATTTGGGTGAGAAAATACTTGTGAGAGTTGTTAGTATTTTAGGTTTCAAAATACAAGTGTGAGTGACAGATCGGTTCTAGCTAAGATTAGAACTCGACATTGAGCTTAGTATCGGAAATAGGTGTAGCCTATGTGTGTACTGTTTTTTGCGCCTAAAGGGAGCTTGTTGACTAGTGAAGTAACTCTCGAGTTGGGTACTCGGGGAGTGGAGTAGGGCGAAGAGGAGCTTCGTAACCGAACCACTATAAATCACCATGTCCGGTTTGCACTTTCTTTTACCTTTCGCTTTACATCTTTATTTACCTTATCACCTTACATTTATATTTGCATTATATCCATATGTGTGTGGATTGTTGCTTATATTGTTTGGATGATAATTTTTTCATGGATAGAAGTTAATATTGTAATTGTGTTTATATTTCTATGACATGCTCTAGTAGATATAGATGTATTATTTACACTTCTCATATTGCATCTAACTTGATCGATAATTTGATACACAACGATTTAAGTTTTTAAATGGAAACATATTTACCCCCCCCCCCCTCTCTACGGTTTCCACACAAATGCAAGACCACAAAAAACAAACCTATGTGGTGTGGGTTTCGGCCAAGAAATAGGGGGAGGGGGGGACCAAAGTATTTTCAAAATTTGGTTTTTATAAGAGTGTAAATATCTAGACATTTTAGCTTGGAGAGAAAGGTACATAAATTCATGCATGCATGCATGCAAAATGCAATATGAAACTATTTTACGTATCTCGTAAATATTCGTACGCGACATATAATAATATTCACGCAAAGTCATAGCACGCTAGTTATGAGTAGACTATACTTAGTCCAAAGCTAAAACGCGTCCGAAGATGTTTTTGCTAAATCGCGAGATAACCTACCGGTTATGAGTTAAAGTAAACACGTAAATGTTTAAAGTAAAAATAGCAAGTTAATAATCAAATATTAACTTGGAAAAATGCCAGTTGTCACAGGTAGTGTGACGCCGTCACTCTTCGTGTTGACGTTATCGCCATGCAATCCGGACGTGTCAGTAATAAATCATGACGCCGTCTCCACGACCTGATAAGTCACAACTTTGATTAAAAATCCCACTTTTTGTGTACTTTTGATGAAGGCATCGTAATGGAAGTCGCAAGCTTGAAGTGTTGTGTTTTGTCCATTTTCTTTCTAAATCGAGCCCAAATTATGTGTTTTTCCTCCAAATGCTTCCCAAATGCTAAAACATAAAAAGGAAACAATTAAGTACAATATTTTGGCGTATTTGCATGATTTTAGGGGTTAAATAGCTCCAAAAAAGTGTATAAAATGACACCTCATCAGTATCCATCCGGCGAAAAGTGTTGTGTCGAGGTGTTTTGATACATGGGTTGTTTAGTGTACTGAGTTGGTGCTCCCTGGTACATTTATTGTTACGTGTGTTAAGGTGAAATACCTTGATGAGCAGGTTTTCAAGGTCATGGCATATGTTGGGATACTCGTTCTTAAGGTGACTGTGGTATTGTGGTTTAAACATGTGGTTATGGACCATCTTAATTCACCTTTTAACTTTCCCAAATCACTTGCTCCTAGTAGGCTACCATCGCTGGTTTGACTTGCATGGTGGAGGTTCGATCTATTTGTTTTAGTCTGGTGGATAAGCGTGTGATGGGTAGGGTTGTGAAGCTATCGACTGGCAATGTTTGCTTGGAAGCAGCTGTAGGGACTGATTGAGGACTTTCTTAGAATGACAGCATGCCTAGTCCACCCACTTCCATTGTTGTTAGTTATAAAATGATGTGATAATTTTTATAGGATAAGGTTGCATGACGTTCCTCAGTATGAGTAATGTTGATTATGCTTATTAGGCCAAGGATATCAGACATATAATGGTGGCGGTGGTAGATTTTGTTCGTCCGTCATGTTTTCGAAACAAAGTTCTTACTTATGAAAAACAAGACAAGAAGATAAATGTTTGGTTCATGTTTGCCACAAAAAGTGTAAGTTTTAGGATTTTCGTGTGTCAGAAAATGGAAATCGGTGGCTTTGTTTATGTTATGGTCCTACATATGGCATAATGTTTAGATATGGTACATAAAGCAAGGATTAGTATAAGCTATGGTGTGAGATTACCTAAAGGCTATTTTCAAATACTTCATATTGTGTAAATTACTTGATTTCTTTGAACAAATTTTATGTTTAGAGCTACGAATGTGAGCATCAGTGTTTGCTTTGCACATATCTATGATTTATATGTTGATTCATATGCTGATGATTGTGATTCCTATACTCTTATTAAGCCAACTGTTTAGCTCCAGCTGGTTGGTGACATGTTTGAAAACCTAAAGCGTTGATGACTATATTGATGTCTATGTTGATGACTATGGGTGCGTTTGGTAGGCTTGATGGAATCACTATAGGTATGAGTTTAACTATAAAGTGTAATATGAATGGGTATAATTTTTCAAAAGTGTTGTTTGGTTTATATAAGTTATTTGAATCCTTTTAATAGAATTTGAATATTAGAAATATATGTGGTATATATGTGGAGGAGAATGAAAAGGCAAGAGGCCCACTAGAATGGGACACCAAAGGTACCTCTCCCCACTACTATAAGCCTATGGGTATGCATTCATAAATTGATTCACACAGTTATCAATCAAACAAATGTAATAAATCTCATTACCATAACCTTATTCCCATAAGCATGTACCAAACGCACCCTATGATTCCTATACTCATATTGAGCCAAAAGTCTTAGCTCTAGTTGGTAGTCGACTAGTTGGAAGACTATTTGATACATCTCAATAGTCTTGTTGGAATCCCCTTTTAGGATACATCCTAATAGTTTTGTTGGAAGACCATTTTGATACATAAAACTTACTTTCAGATCTTAATACACCTTTAAAGCTTTATGTGGTTTTGGTTGATAATTGGTTTGTGAGCAACCTCTAAAATTGAGCCAATTTTTCAAAAACATTGAGCTTTTAACAATTCATAACTTAACTTCAAGACAGTTCTTGTTTGATGGGTTGCGAGATTAAGTAGGGTTCAAGTTGTTACTTAGCTTAAGGTTTTTGATGAATATGTACGAGGACGGGCAAGGCTCACGTGATTTGGAAAATTCTTTACACTCAATGATGTTATGTGACAAGAGCCTTTTACTACATATAAATATATAATAAATATATAAATATATAATAAATAGGATAATATCAATAGTAGTAGTATAGTAACCAGAAGTATCGGTCTCTCACTCCGTTATCTGCAAAGTTTAAAACCGGACCCGGTTCGTTTATCCCCGACGAGGCATGAAATTAACGGTTACATTATTGGTTTGACAATTGGATGCTTGAATGAAAGAAAAGGATTTGATTTGGGTTTTTTTAAATCTATGGGAAATTATAAAAATTTAAACTAAGGAATGTTTAAAACTACGGGAAAATCATAAAAAGGCATGGAATTTAAACCTAATTCTACGGGAAAGCAATAAAGGCAAGGAAATGACCTAAAATTCTACGGGAAACATAAATAAAGGCTTAAAAGGAAAACCTAAGTCTAATTGAACATAAAAACAAAGGCAATTAATGTTAAAACGCGAAAACGAGAACGAGAATTAAAAACGAACGTGACTTAAAAACCTAAATTATCGAAATTTAATCCTAAATTGATTTTTTTACTTTTAATAACCTCTATGTGACTAAAAAGTAAGAACAAAGAAAACTAGACCAAAAACGAAGGTGTTTAAAGCTAAAAACGCGAAGAAAACAAGAACGAGATTTAATCCCGTTCTTTAAAAAACGAAATTTTAAAATATTAACCCTACGGGTGCAAATCTATTTTTCCTAGGTCCTAATTGATAAAAGAAAATTTTCTAAAAAAGATTTATATTTTTTTGATTTTTATTTTATTTATTATGATTTAAAAACTGTTTTAGTGAAAATTAATTATTAAAAATATTAAACTAATAAAGAAAATTCTGGAAAAATTAAGGAAAGTGAAATGAACTATAAGGAACTTAGGAATAATAAGAAACTTAAAAAAGCATAAGAAATAAGCAGTTAAAATAAGCAATTAAGCAGATAAGCTAAAACTAGAAAGTGACAATATTAATTAAATGTTGCAACATATAACTTGAAAAAGACCCCAGGGCAGTTAGACGTGTGTGTTGTGTGTGAGATGCTTGCTATGAAAGGGGGAGGTCATGGGTTCGACCCCCATGCCTCCCTTTTTTTCTTAAACATTTTTTTTTACTTTTTTCTTTGTAAAACTTATAAAACAAGTAAAAATAACAAACTTTTATAAAAAACACTTTTTGCAAGTCTTAAGAATAAGCCAAAAATCAGCTGTTAGATAAGTTGGCAGATTTGCCTTTTTTAAACTAAGAGATTTTTAGCTTAACTTTTTGGCTTTTTTAAACACAACAAGCAATGAAAAAGGGAAAATAAGCTTAAACAATAAAGTGTTAAACCTAATAAACATGGACAACCAAGAATAAGCTAGGAGAGTAAGCAACTAAGCACTTTAAAAGGAAAGACAGATTCTACTTTTTACACTAATTCTTAAAATAAGCTAGCTGTTAGGCAATTTCAAGCTCAATAAGCAAGGGGAAAGGCAAAATAAGCAGAAACAGTTAAGCACTAACATCTAAAAAGCAAATTCAAATAAAAATAAGCTAGGGAGAATAGACAGATAAGCAAGAAAAGGCAGATAAGCTAATGGTCTAACCTACTAAACCCACAGCCTAGAGACAACCTTTTGAGCTTATAAATAAGCTAGCAAATGGACTTTTAAACCTGAGATAAGCTATAACAGATGAAATCCACCCTACAAACTACAAGTACTAGCAATTTCAGAGGCCAATTCAACATTTAACCTATCTAAATTTAAGCTTAAAAACTTGACCCACAGCTTGCATATTATCCTGTTTTGTCCCAAACTTAAGTAAACTAAATGAATAATGTAAAAACTTTGAAAACCAGCTTATGACATTTATTTTGAATGCATTCTAGGCTTAAAAACACAACTCTAAATCTTTGAATCTTAAAATTAAAACTAACACGAATTTCGTACTTTAAGTAAGACAGTAAGAAAATTAGCCTAGAAAAACATTAAGACATCTTAAAACCACTTCTTTCTACTGTATTATATAACACAAGAAGCATTATCCAAACTTGCAAAATACTACTTAACAATGATCAAGATAAAGTAGTTTATGGATATATCAAAACTCGGAATTTTTGACCACCAGCTCCTAGAACCTTAAAAATCAAATTTAAATCATGACAAACTTTTAAAACATATTAAATTTACCTAAAGACACTAGTTAAACATGGCTTAGTATCTTAACCCAATAGAAACACATTTTTGACCCGTTTTGACCCTTGTCCCAAACACTCCTTTAAAAAGCATTTTATAGATTTTTAAACTTAATACACTGAATTAGGCTAGGACTTATGATAACCAAATAACAAACAAGTCAAATAAGCATAACCAAGCATGTTTCAACAAGCTTCAAGGAACCAAATAGGCAGAAAACATAAGAGCAATCTCCAGAGGATTTAAAAGAGAAATTTTTGCAATAAACTTAAACTTTCATTAAAACATTAAGGGTTTACAAGATTTAAAGTAAAATGACAGAAAAAATAAAACTTAAAACATTCAAAGTTAAACTAAGGCTACTCCTCCTACTCCTAGTTACTACTCTTTTTTTTCTTCTCTGTCTTCCTTTCTTTTATATGCTGCCATCTTGTGTTTTTTTTTGTGTTTGTTGAGTGAGAGAGCTCAAAGACCCAATCTCAGCCATCAATTATGCTTGCTCTCCAAGCCCAATGATCTAAACCCTTCATTTTCGTACTTGTCCCATCAACGAATAAGGAATTAGAGGATTGCCAGCGTGTTATGTTATGTGGGGTTTGTTTGTAGGGGGTGTGACTTTGCTTTGGCAGTTTGCAGGGGTGAAAACGAGGGGTGAATAGTGCCAAAAGGAGTTTGGCGGGAAAAGGAAAAAGATATACAGTGTTTTGAGTTATAAGGGGTGCAGGGTATGTCTTTGAGAACTTGGCAAAGTAAGTCCCTCAACCTATATAAGTGTGTTACACTTGAAGTCCTTTGTGGTGAAAAAACTTTTGAGACTTGGCAGTTTTGGCCCTCAAGGGTGTTATGTGTGTTTACAATTCCAGTGCTTGGTGTTAATTGTCGTTAAGTGGGATGGGCTGTTTTAGGCTAACACAGTTAAGTGTTTGGTTTGGGCCATGCATGGTTTACAAGGGAAATGGGCTAGTATTAATAAAAGGAAAATAGGCTTTAAGAGTTTATGTAAATGGGTAGTGGGCTGATCCGGGCCCACTAGGTGGGTACGGGTGGGCCCGCGTTTGACAATTCAAGTTTGTTTTTCCATCCTCTTTCCAAAGCCGTATCCCGGGGTTGACTTTGACTTCGTCTTGGCTTTATTAAATGCACAAACGTTGTCGAGTCGATCCGGAAATTTCCGTTTGAGCTCCGTTTTCAATCCTTTTGCACCTTTGGCCTTGGTTTTTCGCGCTCTTTTCAAATCCGTGCTCGGTTTTGTCCGGTTTTGCTTTGTTTTTATCCTTTAGTGAATATCCGGTACCTGCACAGTATAAACACAAAAACAAGCATATTTATGGCATTTTATGTGCGTTTTTGGTCGTGTAGGGTCGATTTATTAGGTAAAAGGTATGTGTAATTACACACATACCACACCTACTAGTCAACATGTTTAATAAACCAAAGGCAATATCCAATTAACTAGTTAAGCCTGAAGCGTATCCTTAACACAGATTTAGCAGGACAATATTTGTGATCCTAATATTCTAGATGTATAAATCACTATATGGAAAGCTATCCCAGACTCTAGATTACTTGGTCCGTATCACTAGATCCAATTGAATGATAGATCACATACAAAAGTACGTAAACAAGTATAAATTGATAAACATAAACAAGCATGCAACGACAAATTAAGTAATCGAGATATAAACAAAATCAAACATTCAGATCTTCATAATAATGGCTAATAACCAAAGGTATTAGCCTTCAAACATCATAATTAATACAAGAGTAATTGTTTTAGCCAAGGTAAACTAACCGAGTTAACGAATGATACCAAAAACTAAACGATTACAAAAGTATAAGAAATTACACGTTGTCTTCTATGGATTGGAATGCGTTGTAAGACCTCTTCTGCTCTTTTTCTTTTTTGAAAATTGACTTTTGTGGTTTAGGTATCGAGAATATGATTTAGCACACTTAAAACTTGTTTTTGAGTTTTGTATTTATAGGGTCTGGAAGTCGGTTCGATACGACGTATCCAAGGGATTGGATACGACGTACTGGAGTTTCTTAGAGTAGGGACCACGTTTGATATCTTCCAAAATATTCACATACTATATCTTCAATACGGCATATTGCCTTCTTCTGGATACGGCGTATTGATCTTCTTTCCTTTGTGGTCTTAGGTGAGTGCAGGCACGTATACGCCGTATCTTCCTTGATGGATACGGCGTATTGGTCTTCAGAATAGTAATATTTAAAATATCTTAATTTAAGCTCCAAAATGCGCGCCTTTTCCTAATATTCACCAACTACTCCATAATTATTGCAATTCTCAAATATAAACGATTAAGTAACAATTCTTTGCAATAATTATATAAAATGAGTTAAATAATGGGATAAATGATGCTATAAAATAGACGTTATTTGATGTCATCAAATATCCCCCCACTGGAATCCTACTTGTCCTCAAGTTGCCTTTAGAAATCTATAAAAATGTATCCCTAAGGATATTTTCCGTTAAAGCATTTATTTGATCTATTACAAGCTTATTGGAATAAGCAGTTAAAAATCAAAAATCGCTTATAAGCTTAATGGGCCAAAGAGCCCTTAAGGAATTAATGTTGCAAACTCATACCGGATGAGCTATTGTAGCACAATGGTATGAGTTTGTGTGTGGGGGGCGTTGGAAAGGGAGAGGTCTCAGGTTCAAACCTGGGCCTCTCTTTTTGATAAATATTTTTTAAAAAAATTTTTCTTATAAAACACACAAAAACGAACAACTTTAAAAAAGACACTTTTTGAGAAACTTAAAAATAAGCAAAGAAAATGGCGGTGAGCTTTTTTTCACTAAGGACCTAAAATAAGCCTAACTGTTGGGCTTTTATAAACACAAATAAGCTATGGAAATTGTGAAATAAGCCAAAACAGATGGTCACTAACACCAAATAAGCAAGGAAATTCAAAAATAAGCATAGAAGAACAAGCAAATAAGCCAGAAAAGGCAATAAGCAAAAGGGGAAAAACTGGTGGGTACACAGCCTAAAGGACACTTTTTGGCTTAATTTTTAAGCCATTTAGAATCAACTCTAGGCTTAATGAGGCATATGAGCTTAAAGCTCAGCTTGGGCACTATCTAAAAATGCAAAGACCACAAAATTTTACAAACAAATAAGCCAAGAAAAAGAGGTGTGAAGTGGGCTGTCTCACTAACTTGGTTTTTCTTAACAAGCAACTAGGCAAATGCAGTCTTAAAAATAAGCAATCAAATAAGCTCAAAAATCAAAATAAAGTTAAATCAGATAGAGACAAGCTCCTAATGAGCTTGTGCTCAAAAATTGAAATGCTAAAAACAATTTTTAAGGTCTAATAAAAGGAAATGAAAAATGCAGTTTTAACTATGAAAAAAATACTTGACAAAAATGACAGATTTTAACACAACAAAGGGAAACCAAAATGACTTTAACTAACTGAATTAGGACTCTAAAAAGACACTAAGACAAGACTCAAAACTGATTTAAAATGTCCCTAACCAAATAAGCTCCTTAGACTGTTTTGGACTAACAGTTTCAAATGAGTTATTTAGAAAAACCTTAAAATCAATTTTTAACTTTAAAACTTTTTCAAAAACCCATATTAAGTATGCTTAAAGATAAACGTTAGTCGATAAGATTTGGATATCAGATTCCTAAAATAAAGCTGAGGATTTGAAGCTCTTGTGATCGTAGGACAAAAACCGCTTGCACGAGAGGCTTCAAAAATCTAGGACATCCTGGACAATACAACACAAAACACAAAACACGGAAAATGAAAAAGGCGAGCCTCCTCACACAACAAAAAACACTTATTCATTACTACCATACTACTACTACAATTATACTAGGATAAGCATGGGTTGCCACCCACGAAGCGCTTGTTTAAGGTCACTTAGCTTGACCCAATCCCCCCATAGCTTGTCAAGGGGGATAGAAATAGAGATGACGAACACCCAAATTAGGAGTGTTGTCTCCATGAATTAACATCGGCCTTTCAGGAGAAAGCTGGAAAGCTTTCAAGCCCCGATGTGATGAAGAAGGAGGAGATTTCTCCTTATTAGCAAGAACACCGTGATTGAAGACTTTGTCTTTATTTTCGGATGAAAATGGAAGTAAAGTATTAATCACGGGGGAAAGAGTAGCAAGAATTCTCATGGATTCGACTTCAATGCATATCCTCGGATCATAAATCTTGTTTCTATCTCCAGAAGGAGAAAAAACATCAGGATCGGATTCGAGATCATTATGAGAAGGAATGAAGTCGAAATCCATAAGAGGGGCGGGATGGGTGGGCAAAATATTAGGCACATCCACGGGGATGTCTTCCACCACATTAATGGTTGAATCTCCTAAATCAGGATAATAAACATGAAATGAATCAAACTCGGGAAGGGAAGTTGAATTATTGTCATCTTCCGTGTCGAAATCAACACTCTTAATACCCGGTGGTATTGAGTCATCCGGACCAGAAAATATATCAATCTCTTCCCTAAGAGAGTCACTATCCTCTACGAGGATAGAAAGTGTGGGAAGAGACTCGATGATCGTATCAGAATTAGCTTGAAAAGCTTCCGGTGGTCGGGGAGAAGAGTTATCTTAAAGCAATTTCTCCAAAAACAAGATATCACCCTCCGAATCAAGGTTGATATTATCAATTCTCGATGGAATTAATTGGAGACGAGTGAGTTCACCGGCGAACTCATCAAAAAGAAAATCAATATTGGGAAGGGAAGCATTCAAAGTATCACGATTGACTAATTATTCAAAAGATAAGACTCGACATCAAAACGAACATCTTTCGGCGTAGAATCGAGGTCTTCATTATGAATCGGATTAACCTCATTAGAAATGATTTCCTCGTCAAGATCAAAAAGAGGGTTGGTATAAGTTTTAAAACTCAATACGTCAATAACCTCCTCATGACTTGACTCGTCATCACTAGAGGTAGAATCGTCAAAGAGAGGATTGGAAAACGTTGAAAAATTTGTCATTTGAGAATCATCACAATCGGGTACATCACACTCACTTTCGATATCGAAGAAATCCTCGAACTCACTTGGGGTTGGGACAAGGTTCTCAACACTAGACTTTATGAATTCGTCCGATTCCGTTTCCGAAATAGTGTCAAGATGCTCGTCTTCTATTATGAGAGAGTCAACGGGCTTCTCGGGTGTGATTGCAATAGTATAATCCTCGTCATCATCATTGTCGTAGCAAAAAGATTTGAAATGTCGTGAAGGATAAGTACTGAGATTAGCCACCTGCTCTAGTGTTTGAAGCTTTTTCTTTTTATTGATTTCAATACTCATTTTATAGAAATTTTCCTTAAGCTCATTAATCTTAATCTCAATATCAATTCTCCCACTACGATAATCCTTTTCATTAATTAAAGTTTTCATTTCATCTAAAAATTGCTTCTTCAGATCCTCCATATCTTGGATACTCATCTCTTGAGGAGGTTGATGAATAACGGGAAACTGCGGGGGTTCAATTTGGTCAAAACCAGAATAACTAGAATCATAACACGGATTATGTTCGTAATAATTATGGTTTATCGGTTAACACTGGAAAGTCTCATGAAGACCCCCGCAATTTGCACAATAAGGCTCATCGAAGACCAATTGATCACATTGACAAGTCTTATGCGGGCCCCCACAGCGGGTACAACAAATATATTATTGTTGAAAACTTGGTGAAGTTTGTGAAAAATTATCATAGTTTTGATTGAAACAAAGGTCCTGATTGTAGACAAACGAGACTTGAGGTGGACAATCGTAAGCATAATGAGCACCGTTCCCATAAAACTCACAAGTACATCATTGACAAAATAAATCGTCTAACGAATCCCCACATCCGTAACAAAAACTTTGGTTGATTTGTGGAGGATATTATGAAAAATTTTGAGCAAAATTTTCACTGGGGTCTTGATAGTGGAAACTTTGTTCTTGAGGTGTGTTATCAAAGTTAGGATTTGCATTCAATGACTCAATGGAATGAGTTAAGGGTTGCGGAGGTGGGTTGAAAACTTTTGGAGAATCAATGAAAGAATTTGGATTAGAGTCATCAATTGATGAATATTCATTACAAATGTGGCAAAATCCTTTACTAAGACCAGACCAACACCTCTTGCAAGTACACCGTTGACAACGTTCATGTTCTTCTAACGGGTCTTTACAATGAAAACAATGACGTTGATTGAATGACGCCATAAGAATTAAACAATTAAGAGGGATAGGAAGAAGAATTAAATGGCAAAGAGGTTAAAGGAGATTATTTTTGGTTTTTCAATAATTAATTACAATTTATTTTAAGAGACCAAAGAACTTAAACCGATAATCAACTTGCTTCACGGTAGCTCTTTAAAAGAAAAACGCACAAAGGAGCGGAGGAGTAGGAAAGCGCGGAGCTATTAAAAACCTTTCTCCTTTAGGGTCGTAGTTCCTCGGAACAACCCTCCTTATACCCCTCTTATAGTTTGTTAATCTCTTAAAGGTGAGCCGTATTTCACAAGTGACACAAAGGCAAGTTTTAAATCTTTTGTTCGGGAACTTATTATGATAATGCTTCAGTTGAAAGCATTATATTGATGATGATTTTTATTTGTTTTTATAGACAATGTTTTTATATTTTTGATTTTTTTTATAAAATTTTAAAATAATAAGAAGAAAATATTCACAAACGAAATTGATAACTTCACGAGGAAGGGTCTTCAAGACACTAATCGTCAAACCGTAACGAATTTGTCGCAACACACCTCCCCGGCAGCGGCGCCAAAATGATGTTCAACTTTTTAGGGTTAATTATATCAAATATATAGTATAGTATTACCGGAAGTATCGGTTTCTCGCTCCGTTATCCACAAAGTTTAAAACCGGACCCGGGTCGTTTCTCCCCGACGAGGCGTGAAATTGACGGATACGTATTTGGTTTGACAATTGGATGCTTGAATAATCAAAGAAATAATGGGTTTTCTAAAACTACGGGAAATTAATGCAATTTAAACTAAGGAAAACTTAAAACTACGGGAAAACATAAAAAGGCATTTAAAATAACTTAAAAATCTACGGGAAGCATAAATTAGGCATAAAAGGAAAACCTAAGTCTACGGGGACAGAAAAATTAAGGCAATTAAACTTAAAACGCAAAAAATGAGAACGGGGTTTTAAACCCGTTCTTTAAAAACTAAAATTTGGCAAAAATGACCCTATGAAAGAAATTCTATTTTTCCTAAGTGAAAAATGATAAAAGAAAATTTTCTAAAAAAGAATTATATTTTTTTGACTTTTTAATTATTTATTATGAATTAAAAATGATTTTAAAGAAATTAAATGATAAAAAATATTAAACGTTTTATAAAAATTCTAAAAAAATTACAGAAAGTAGCTATAACAAATCTTAATCTAAGAAAAATAAGCCAGAAGAAACAGCTTATCAAATAAGCTGTTGAATAAGCAAAACAGGTTGTTGGGCTAGTTGGGCTAAAAAGGCCTTAAGTAATTAGATGTGCAAACTCATACTGGATGAGCTATTGTAGCACAATTGTATGAGTTTGTGGTGTGTGGGACGTTGATAAAGGGGGGAGGTCTCAGGTTTAAACCTGGGCTTCTCTCTTTTTGTGAAAACTTTTTTTCTCTTTTTTTAAAAAAAAAACTTATAAAAAACTAAAAAATAAGCAACTTTAAAAAAACAACTTTTTACACCAAATCTAAATAAGCTGGAAAATAAGCACAAAGAAAGGGGGCAGGCTACTATTTTAACTAAGGACACTAAACTAACAGCTATGCTATTTTTATAAAATGGCAAATAAGCTGGAGGAAACAGCTAATAAAAGCACTAACATATTATGCAAACTCCTACTAACTAGAAATAACAAAAAAAAATTTAAAAAAGACTAAACATAAGCACTAAGCCTAAGGAAAGCAACTAAAGGATGGCAGATTCTACTTCTATTACTAAGGCAAAAACTAATTAAACTTTTAAGCTAATGGGAGCAAAATAAGCAAAGAAAAAAAGCAAGATAAGCTAGAATAACTAATCACTAACACCTAATAAGCTGAGATAAACAATAAAAAGTCAGAAAAAACAAACAGATAAGCCAAAAACTAAAAATTAAGATATAAGCTAAACTGGCACAATCACAGCCTAAGGACAAGATTTGGGCTTATTTTTAAGCCACTTAGAATCAACTCTAGGCTTAATAAGGCATATGAGCTTAAAGCTCAGCTTGGGCACTATCTAAAAATGCAAAGACCACAAAATTTTACAAACAAATAAGCCAAGAAAAAGAGGTGTGAAGTGGGCTGTCTCACTAACTTGGTTTTTCTTAACAAGCAACTAGACAAATGCTGTCTTAAAAATAAGCAATCAAATAAGCTCAAAAATCAAAATAAAGTTAAATCAGATGGAGACAAGCTTCTAATGAGCTTGTGCTCAAAAATTAAAATGCTAAAAGCAATTTTTAAGGTCTGATAAAAGGAAATGAAAAATGCAGTTTTAACTATGAAAAAAATACTTGACAAAAATGACAGATTTTAACACAACAAAGGGAAACCAAAATGACTTTAACTAACTGAATTAGGACTCTAAAAAGACACTAAGACAAGACTCAAAACTGATTTAAAATGTCCCTAACCAAATAAGCTCCTTGGACTGTTTTGGACTAACAGTTTCAAATGAGTTATTTAGAAAAACCTTAAAATCAATTTTTAACTTTAAAACTTTTTCAAAAATCGACTAAAAGTGCTTAAAAAGGTTTGTTCAAAGTGAGCAAAGTGACGCAAGTGGTTTTGGACACAAAATGACCCATTTTAGACCCTTGTCCCAAACACCCCTTAAACTTTTCAAAAGTCTTTTTTAGGCTGATTCAAAAAGATTTAAGGCTAGGTATTTGAAACAGATGAAAATACAAACACATGAAGCACAAATAAGATAATATTAACAAAAAATAAGCAACTAAATAAGCAAAATTGAAATAAGCAGTCTCAAAGAGTACGAAAGACAGAATATGCAAGAATAATCAACAAGCAATAAAGAAGGACAAGTAAACATAAAAACAACTAAAATAAGCAAGGTAAGCAGCAATAAGCAAGAAATAAGCATACAATAAACAAATGAATAGTAGAAATGCAAAAAATGGAAAAACAAGAAAACTTACAAGAGGTCCAAGTTAAGGCTTATGAAATAAGCTTTCAAAGCTTAAAAACAATCCCTATAGCCTCCCATGAGGCACTAAACCCAAGGCCATCCTTTTTAAACCATGCTCCTTGCTTCTTCTTGATATTATTTTTTTTGGATTTTTTTTGAATTTTTGACAAAAAATAAAAGTAAGCTTTAAAATAGGTTTTTAATGTCTTAAAACTTATAAAAGAGCTTATAAACAGTATTAAAAAGACAAGTTAAGTAAAGTGACAAGTATTTAAAGGTAAGCTTAAAAATGACAATAATTAAAGTGCAAGTAAATTAAAGAACAGAAATTTAAATTGCAATATATTAAAATGACATGTATTAAAAAGACAGTGATTAAAGGGTACAAATCTTGGTTATACGTTTTTGACTTAAAACACAAAAATTCGACACCACTTACAATGAAACTATTATATGCTATTTATACTAAGATAGTAGGTCTTGAGCTTCCTTGTGCTTGTTTTTTGTGTTTTCTTGGTGAGGAGAAACATAAAGCAATCTCATCCATCCTTTTTGCCTTGGTCCCAAAGTCATTTGATCCAACCTTTGATCTTGTTGCCCAATGAGGTTCTTGGGGATTGCCAAGGTGTCCTTGGCAGCTTATGGGGTGGGGTGAGATGGGAGTGATGGGTTTTGGCCTTTAGTTGCAGGTGAGAAGAGGTAGAAGACAAACAGTAGTATAATTATTTGTTTGGCGGGAAAGAGTATAATACTCTGTTTTTGTTTTTAACTGCAGGGGAAAGTTTGGAAAGATGGCATAAAAGACCCTTCAACTTGTATATAGTTATTTCATGAATCGTCCTTGAGGTGTAATTGTTTGGCAGTTGGCAGGTTTGGTCTCTCAAGTTGTATATGTGTTTTGCAAAAATGGTCCTTTTGTTATATAACTTTAGGGGTTTGGCAGGTTTGGCCCCTAAAGTTATATTATCCCTAATTGCAACTTTAGTCTTTGTAGTTTTACAACTTTAGAGTTTGGCAATTATGGTCCCTAAAGTTGTATTTTCTTTGACTTGATGTCTTCTTGGCTTTGACTTTTGGCGGGGTTGACTTTTGTTGACTTTTGGCTCTGATTTGACTTTGTCTTTTCACGCTTTTCCATTCCGTGCTTGGTTTTGTCTATTTTTGCTTATTTTTCGTCCTTTTCTCGGATATTCGTTCCCTGCACAATATAAATGAAAACATATAAATACAAAGTATTTTTGGTACGTTTTTAGTCATTTAGGTCCGGTTTTAATGGAAAATGGTATGTGTAATTAAGCACATACCAGTCATCATTCATTATTCTAGTCCTAATATATTAAAAGACATAATGTATTAGATAAGAGAGATAATAATACTGATAATAGTCTCTTAAAAGTTATGCTGACATCTTTACTTCCTTTTTCCTACCATCATGTTTTTGAGAGCTTGACCAATTGACCTTAATCCTTCTCGGTGAGCATTTCGTTGTTGAGTTTGAAGAGTTATAGTTTTGGATAGAAAGGTGTTCAAGTCATGACTTTCATGAGAAGGGTTTTGATGGACTCTAGAAGCAACATTAGAAGAAGAGACTTGTTGAGAAGGAGAAGAGGAATTGGAGTGAAATGATTCATCATCATTTTCTTCAACCATGTGATCAAGTGGATTAGATGAGGAAGGATGATTTTGAGTGGTGGAGGAGGAGCTAGCATTTGATTCACGAGGTCTTTTTTGCCCTGATCCGCTTGTGTCTTTCGCTCTTAATGAGGAGCGAGCGAATGCATGGCTCGATCATGTGAGAGATAATGATCAAAAGCTAGCTCAGGAGAGACGAACATGACATGTTTGAATAACCTAGTCAAGAGCTTTCCATAAGGTAAGAGTTCCTTTGGTTTGAATCGAGTCTTTTCCCTTCTTTTGAGAATGAAAAATGCTAGGTTATAGTGGATGTCAATACAATAAAGCATATGACAAAGACAAGTGGAGACGTGATCTCTATGTCCTCCTAGACAAATGGCATTTTCATGAATAATGTCAACCCAAGGTTTCATATGAGTTTGAATCTCCCACGTTAAAACTTCATTTTCTCCTACGACAATGGTTTTCTTATTTTTTAGTACGAGTCTCTAGACCTTGTCGAGGAACTTAAATAAGAGTCTTAATGGCTCTTAGATATGGAGGTTTGGTTTTATAAAGACCTCTACTTGGAACACTTACTGACAAATGGTCAAGAGACCACATTTCGGTGTTAGAGGCTTGACCTTTGAATGGGATTTTCAGAATTTGACCGAATTCCTCAAGAGTGTGGGAGAATGACTTATTTTGAATGACGAAGTTGACAACAAATTGACCCTCAGGATTATAGGTAAAAATGAGTTGACAATAAAACTCAAGAACAAAGCGAGGTACAATTTGTTCGTTAATGTCTAACAAATAATCAAAGCCGACTGACTCAAACTTAGCCCGAATATACTCATATTTTTGAAGTTTGTACTTACAACCCTTCCCTCATGAAAGTATCATTTTTCAAGATTTGCCATTGTGTTTAGCAAAGTTTGATTAAATTTATTTGATATTAGGGGTATGTAGTTTCGTGTCTTTTAATGATCTAGACCGGTAGCTCGAGGCATTGTTACCTAAAATGACACAATTAAAATCATATTTTAATTGTCTATGCTTGTATTGAAGTTTTAAGCTTGTGTCTAGTGTGTGCCTATATGCAACAAATGTGGAGTAACGATTAACTTGACCTAAAAATAACATCCTAAGAGTTAATCCAAACGCTCCTTAATTTGATTTTACTCATCCAAACAAGTCAAAAAATACATATGAATTATGTATCTCAAAATTTGTTCATGAGATCATTATGCATATGTTTGAAAACATTTTTGGGTTGGATTAACAATGCATAACCATAATTTTATTGTGTTCCTAACGTGAGTGATTTAAAAATAAAATTAGGGTTTTAGTTCAAAATCAATTTTTCTATAAACTCACTAATATGTGCAAATCCTATGTATACGGGAAGCATATTAGTTGTACATTGTATCCTAGTAGTTCTATTTGTACCAAATTGAAAGAAAAATGGAAATCCTCAATTTCAATTTTTGGTGTTCATCATGAACCCTAGACTCAAATTGAAAGAAAATAGATGAAATGACTTACAATTGATAATCTTTAATGTGTTGTGAATGATTGTTGATGTTGATTTTATCTTTATTTCGTGTTTTAGTGGTTGATTTTGAGTTTTTAGGTGAAATGGGTCGTGTTCGTCAATGGCAGCACGAAGGGGGGTGTTTGCTTTTGTGTTTTGAAATTTTTTGTTTAAGTGTTCCATTTTATGTTCTGCTGATGGCGGTCCCATATCTCCTGGCGGTCCCAAATATATTGGGGGGTCGCCCTCAGGACTCATTTTTGACAAAATTTTACAAAGAGGAGTGACGTTTTAATTTGCATTTTGCGAATTAAAGGTGCTTAAAGTACTTCCGATGAAGTATTTAAGTTGTCACGACATGGAATGGAACACGGACTAGAATCGAAACTAGAAGAAGGAGAAGCGGACACATAAGGTTTATGGAATGTGTTCCATCATTCCTAAACCAAGATGTAGATAATTAAATGATTCATGTTTAATGGGTTTAGTAAGAATGTCAGAAATATTGTCGACAGACGGCACTTTTTCGATTGAGATATGTCCTTTTTGGACATTATTACGAAGAAAGTGGTGACGAATTTCAATGTGTTTGGTACGAGAATATTGCATCGGGTTTTTGCTAAGGTCAATCATGCCTTTGTTGTCGCACATGATGGGAACGTCATCAAGTTGTACGTCATACTCGATGAGAGTTTGTTTCATCCATAGTGCTTGTTGACATGCCTTTCCGGCGCTTATGTATTCGGCTTCAGTAGTGGATATAGCAAGAGCGGTTTGTTTCTTCGAGAACCAAGATGTCAAACAACATCCTACGAACGTATAAATACCGCTCGTGCTTTTTTGGTCCACATAATCTCCCACATGATCAGAGTCGGCATATAGTATGGTTTCTATGTCGGTCCCCTTAGGATACCATAATCCTAAGTGCGTAGTGCGTTTAATATATCGAAAGATATGCTTAACCATTTCAAGGTGAGAGGTTTTGGGAGCATCTTGGAAGCGGGCATAGAAGCAGACACTAAACATAATATCGGGCCTACTTGCCGTTAGATATAATAAACTACCTATCATGCCTCGATACTTGGTACTATCTACCGACTCACACTCTTCATCTTTTGTGAGTTTAGTATCGGAGGACATAGGGGTTTTCATTGGTTTAGAATCTTCTAGACCAAATTTCTTAAGCATTTCTTTAATATACTTAGATTGATTAAAGAATATACCATCTTCCATTTGTTTAATTTGTAATCCAAGGAAGAAGTTAAGTTTACCCATCATGCTCATCTCGAACTCGTCATGCATGATTTTGGCAAATTCATCACACATGTCTTGACAAGTCGAACCGAATATGATGTCATCGACATATATTTGAACAATGATGAGATTTGAACTTTTCTTCTTAGTAAAAAGAGTGTTATCTACCATTCCCATTTTATATTCATGTTTAATAAGGAAAGCTTTTAATCTATCATACCAAGCTTTGGGTGCTTGTTTAAGACCATATAAAGCTTTCTTTAATTTATAAACATGATCTGGTTTTTCGAAATCAATGAATCCCGGAGGTTGTGCCACGTATACCTCCTCATTGATAAAACCGTTCAGGAATGCACTTTTTACATCCATTTGGAATAGTTTAAAATCTAAGGCACAAGCATAAGCTAATAATATTCTAATGGACTCAAGTCTAGCAACCGGGGCATAAGTTTCATCATAATCGATGCCCTCTTGTTGGTTGTAGCCTTGAGCAACTAACCTAGCCTTATTTCGAGAAACAACACCGTTCTCGTCTAACTTATTTCTAAATACCCACTTAGTTCCTATGATTGTCATATTCCTAGGTTGTGGAACTAACTCCCAAACGTCGTTAGCAACGAATTGATTTAATTCTTCTTGCATGGCGACTATCCAACTTTCATCTCCTAACGCTTCATTCACATTCTTAGGTTCTATAGTTGATATAAAACAAAAGAAGTTACTTTGGTTTTGGGCTTATGACCTAAGGGTTCTTTGATTAAGGTTTCCTATGACATTTTCTAATGGATGGTTCCCAGATTCCTTAATGTTGACTATTTCATCAATCTCTAAAGTTTCATCCACAATGTTGTTTTCTAGGTTTTTCTTTTCGTTGACCTTAATTGCTTCTTCTTCATCTAAGTCATCATCCACCAAGGGTGATGTCTTAGAGGGTAGAGGAGTTTCATCGAATGCCACGTTAACTGATTCTTCAACTTTCCTAGTGTGTTTGTTTAGGATGATGTAGGCTTTACTATTTTGAGAATAACCTAAAAAGACACCTTCGTATGACTTTGTGTCAAATTTGGTAAGGTAGTCTTTGGTGTTCAAAATGAATCACTTACTTCCAAACACTCTAAAATAATCTAATGTAGGTTTCCTACCTCTTAAAAGTTCGTAAGGTGTTTTTCCAAGAATGGCTCTAATGAGAGTTCGGTTGAGAATGTATGTTAAAGTATCTACGGCGTTACACCAAAATTTTTGTGGCAATGATTGCTCATTCAACATAGTCCTACTCATTTCTTGAAGGGTCCTATTTTTCCTTTTGACCACGCCATTTGATTGAGGAGTGCATAGAGCCAAGAAGTTATGTGTAATACCATTGGCATTACAAAACTCTCCAAATTGCACCTCATTATTAAATTCTCTACCATGGTCAGTTCTTATTGACACTATTGAACAACCTAATTGGTCTCGAATTTTCCTACTAAATATTTCGAGTTGATCAAAAGCTTCGGTTTTATCCTTAAGGAATCTAGTCCAAGTATACCTAGAGTAATCATCTACTATGCCTAGGGTGTAACGGCTTCCTCCGTAACTCTGTACGGAGGATGGACCGAAGAGATCCATATGGAAGAGTTCTAAGCATCTAGTCGTTGTGACTATATTCTTAGCTTTGTGACTGACGTGAGCTTGTTTTCCCATTTTGCAAGCATCACAAAAATGTTGATCAAACTTAAGCTTAGGTAGGTTTTTAACTAATTCCTTAGAAGCCAACGATTAAATGAGACTCATGTTTGCGTGACCTAACCTCCTACGCCACAATGTATAATTTTCATCAATCGTAGCTAGACAAATTTGTTCCTTCGGCTTATTTCCTAATTTCATCACATATAAGCCTTTCTTCCTAATACCTCTACTTATGACTTTACCGTCCTTAGTGATTTCACTATCATGTTCAGAGAAAGTTACTCTACACTTATTGTTACATATTTTTCCTTATACTTAGCAAGTTAAATCTTAAGTTATCAACACGTCCTACATTATCTATTTTGAGATAGTCAATAGAAATCGTACCTTTGCCAATGATGTTGCCCCAAAGATTACTACCAAAAATGACGTTACCTCCACTGTATGCCTTGTAAGTGGAGAAGAGCTTTCGGTGCCCGTCATATGTTTAGAGCATCCGCTATCCTTGATCCATTCGTCGGGTTCCAAGTCGACTCCAAGGCATATCTATTTATATAGTGGAATGACTCAAACATTTGGTCCCTAATATCTCATGGGTCCTAAATTGTTAGTGCCAAACATCCCTTGCATTTGATGCAATTGGTTGGGATGTAAGAATGGAAGACACATTTCTCATGGCATGTAACTTTGACGTGGAAAGTTATTCCAAGTTACGGGAAAGCCATGAGGTTGGTTTTGTCGACCAATATGTCTTTTTGGTTGTGGTGTTTTAGGACGAGAATTCTTCTAGGAGGTGGAGTTTTTGATCTAAAATTAGGTTTTGAAAATCCAACTCCGGGCTTTGACAATGGCTTATAGAAATGTTTAACTTCATTGTCACTAGCAACAAGAATTTTGACTTTGTTTACAATTATGTGTTTTGGTCTGGGACCCAAAATAGATTTTTGAAAGGACACAGTTTTCTCAGATCTAGGTGTTGCTGGTGGCGGTCTCATAATTATTTTGGGGGCCGTCTGGTCACTTAGGGGGCCGCCCATATTTATGGGACCTCCATCAGAGGACACTTTTTTCTGAGCTTTCACAAATTGTATTTCCTTAGTTCCACTAGATGATGCTTCAAATGAATTAAACCCTAAACCTAGTTTATCACCAGAAGGTTTTTGACTACTTAACATTTCATTTAAGCAATGAGTACTCTTTTCAAATTTATTTAATCTAGTGGATTCTTCTTTGAGTTTTTCATTCTCAATTTTAAGTGCATGACACTTTGCACAATCGAGATCAACTCCCTTATTTTTCTCGAGTGTGGATAATTTATCTTTATAATTCTCTAAGCTTGTTTTCTAGACTATTTCTAGTAGCTTTTAACCTTTTGTTCTTAGTGATTATCTTTAGACTCATTTTGCATAACTTATCATAATAGGTTGTCTAAAGCTAAATCATCAATTGATGAGTTTTCATCACTAAAGTAAGATGATTCGGAACATACCTCACTTGAAGCATGAGCTACAAGACACGTTTCATCTTTGACCTTTTAGTCATCTTCTTCACCTCTATCGCTCCAAGAGCCTCCGACAAAAGATCTTTGGTTCTTATCTTTTGGTGGTTTTGAACATTCACCAATAAGATGATTTGGGTCGCCGCATCTAAAGAATTTTCTATCACTTTTACCGTTCTTGTCATCTTGGCTTCTTTGGAACGTCTTTTTTTCATTCCTAGGTTGTCTCACGAATCTACCTCTTCTTTTAAAGAACTTCATGAAGTCTCTTACCGCCATGGCGTACTCTTCGTCTTCACTACCAGAAGTCGAACACTCTTCATCACTAGGTTCTTTCTTAGCCTTTAAAGCAATAGATTTCCTTTTAACTTTTTCTTTTACTATTTTGGAATCTTTCTTGATGATCATTTCATAAACTTTGAGGTTCCCGATAAGTTCTTCAAGAGATAGTGACGTTAAGTCTTTTGACTCTTCAATCGCCGTGACCTTTGCTCTATATTTAGGATGTAGAGCCCTAAAAAACTTCCTTGCGTAGTTCTTACTAGAATAACCTTCATCAAGAGCTTTAAGACTAATAATAATAGTATTAAATCTAGCAAAAGCACTATCTATAGATTCGTCTTCGAAAATGACGAATTGTTCATATTGTTGAACCAAAAGGTCGATCTTATTATCTTTGACTTGGCTATTACCTTGATGGGTGATTAACAAAGTTTTCTAAATTTCTTTTGTCGTGTTACACATGAAAATTCTTTCATATTCTTTTCTTGGCAAAGCATTGTAAATAACCATTTTGGCTTCATTATTTTTCGCAAGTCTCTTTTTGAGATCATCAGTTTGTTTTTCAAAAGGGTTTCATCTAATTTGGTTTTCAGATTTTGTACAATAGGTTGAAAATCACCATTGGTAATAACATGCTAAAGATCTAGATCTTTTGATTTAACATATGTATCGAATCTATTTTTTCAATAAATAAAACTATCATTTTCAAAAAGTGATGGTCTTTGCATGGATTGCCCTTCTAGATATTTGTCGGAATCCATAGATTGATTCAAGCTTTAAAATACAGTATATTTTAAAAATCTTGAGTGACCTTGGCTCTTGATACCAATTGTAAGAAACTGGAAGGGGGGTTGAATAGTTTACCGGTTAATTATCCGTTATAAAACTTTGCTTATAAAATGGTTTGATTCGAGTTGTATGCCAATCAATCAACAATATGAATCACAAGTAAACTATCTAATGTAATGAACTAAATAAACAATAACAATATAAAGAAATAAGGAAAGAAACGATCAAACCAAGACACCAAGATTTATAGTGGTTCGGCTACGAAGCACCTCTTTGCCCTATTCCACTCCCCGAGTACTCCACATGAGATTTCACTATGTCAACAAGCTCCCTTTAGGCGGAGAAAACCGTTTACACGTTGCTTACTTTCTTTTTTAATACTAAGCTAGATGTCGAGTCCTAATCTTAGCTAGAACCAATCTAAGACTTCACTAAGTCTTTATACACTCACAAGATATATACTCCTGGATTGACACACAATCCAATTTACACAAATACACAATTTACACTATTAGATCTACACACAATCCAATTTACACAATACAACAAAGAACATATAATGAAGATTTGTGATCTTAAGGAGGAGGAAAGAGATCACTTAATAACAATTCGTTTCTAGATGAATACGATTGTTCTTCTCTTGCACTTGATTAGAAGAAGGGATGAAGAGAGAATTAATCACTTGAAACAAGATCAAGATATGTTAGTGATCAAGATATGTGTTTTAGAAAGAAAGAAAGAAGAGAGAAAATTAGATCTGAGAAAATTCATGGTAAGAGGTTGTGTTTTTCAGATGAGGTGACCAGTATTTATAGAAGACAAAAATAGTTGTTACTCTGTTGGCGGTCCCGGCGGTCCCTAATATGTTAGGAGGCCGCCAGGCCTATAAGGGGGCCGCCCGTAGAGTACACTCCCCTTTTTATCTTTTAGTGGGGAAGGTGTTATCGGTTTTGGAACCTTCCATTTTGGGAGGAAAAATCTGATTTCAAATTTATTGTTTTAATAAACCATTTCTTTTATGAATAAATATTTTGTGTATATATTTTTGTAAATACACTTTTGTAGAAATGTAATGTTTAAGAAAAATATTTTTTTGATCACTAATTATATTTAATGATTTGTTTATCCATACCTTAAGTGATTAATCTTAGAAATAGAATTTTACGATTAGTAATTTATAAACGTTTAATTTTATCGTAAACGTTTTTACATTTTGTATAAATAACGTTTTTAGACATTATTTGTATGAACAAACTGTTCGATTCAGAAAAGACCAGATTGCAAAGATTATGGGTTATGGTGACTATCAACTGGGCAATGTAACTATCTCAATGGTATATTAAGTTGAAGGACTTGGACATAACTTGTTTTTTGTTAGACAATTTTGCGTCGTGGATCTTGAAGTTGCTTTTCAGAAAAACACTTGCATTATTTGGAATTTAGAAGGTCTTGATCTACTTTCAGGATCCAGAGACACAAACGTTTACATAATTTCTCTTGATGACATGATAAAAACTTCTCTGGTCTGTCTACTATCAAAAGCTTCAAAGACTAAGAGCTGGTTATGGCACCGTCAGTTATCTCATCTCAACTTCAGTACTCTTAACAAGCTAGCCAAAGACGGTCTTGCACGAGGCATTCCAAAGCTTAAATTCAAGAAAGATCATCAGTGTTCAGCATGTGCACTAGGCAAAATCAAGAAATCCTCTCATCAACCCAAGGCTAAAGACACTAATCAAGAGAAACTCTATCTTCTGCATATGGATCTTTGTGGCCTGATGTGCGTGGAGAGCATTAATGGGAAAAGGTATATATTGGTGATTGTTTATGATTACTCACGATTTACTTAGGTAAATTTCTGAGATCAAAGGATGAAGCTCCTGACGCTATCATCAAATGCATCAAAAATATTCAAGTTCGTTTGAATGCCACAGTCCATAATATTAGAACAGATAATGGAACTGAATTTGTCAATCAGAATCTTCGTGAATTTTATGAGAATGACGGCATCACACATCAAACATTAGTTGCTCACACTCCTCAACAGAACAGCGTTGTCGAAAGATGAAACTGGACTCTAGTGGAAGCTGCTCGTACAATGTTGATATTTTCAAAAGCTCCATTATTTCTGTGGGCCGAAGCAATCAATACAGCTTATTATACCCAAAATCGTTCCCTGGTTCGTCTTTGATACAACAAAACTCCTTATGAGCTGATGCACGACAAGAAGTTGGATTTATCGTTTCTTTATGTTTTTGGTTCACTCTGTTATCCGACCAATGACAGTGAGGATTTGGGTAAACTAAATGCAAAGGCCGATATTGGTATTTTTGTTGGTTACGCGCCCGCAAAGAAAGTTTTCAGAATCTATAACAGATTAACCCAGAAAATCATGGAAACCATTCATGTAACGTTCGATGAGCTGACAACAATGTCTTCTGAGCAATCAGTTCAGGACTCGGGCTTCAATCTATGACTCCTGCAACATCCAGTTCAAGACTCGTTCCAAACCCTGTTCCTCAACAAACTTTTAATCCACCAACAAGAACTAATTGGGATCGTTTGTTCTAACCTATGTTTGATGAATACTTCAATCCTCCATCAAGTGTTGTTTCTCCAATTCAAGTAGCTGTTGCATCAAGAGCTGTTGAAATAGCCGCTTTACCTTCATCAACAACCATTGATCAAGATGCACGTTCATCAAGTACTTCATCAACTAACCAACAAGTACAATCCTCAATCATCTCACAAGGTGTTGAAGAACCTATACCAAATGAACTTTTTTACGATCCATGCCATGAACCTCCTCATGATATTTCTACTTTACAAGAATCGTCGTCAAATATGCAGTCCTCTCACTCTCTATTAGAATTGATTGGTAAATAGACTAAGGATTATCCATTGGAAAATGTGATTGGTAACCCGTCTCGACCAGTCTCCACGAGAAAACAACTCAAAATTGATGTCATGTGGTGTTACTTTAATTCCTTCCTAACTTCTGTAGAACCTAAGAACTTCAAAGAAGCTGTGCTCGAATCCTTATAGATTAAGGCAATGCAAGAAGAAATTCATGAATTTAAAAGACTACAAGTTTAAGAATTGGTGCCTTGTCCAAATAAAGCAATGTTGATCAAATTGAAGTGGATCTTGAAGGTTAAGACAGACGAGTTTGGCAAGGTACTTAAGAACAAGGCAAGATTGGTTGCTCAAGGATTCAGGCAAGAGGAGGATATCGACTTTGAGGAATCATTTGCATATGTTGCAAGAATAGAGGACATCCGTATCTTCGTAGCAAATGCCGCCAACAAGAATATGACGATCTACCAGATGGACGTCAAAACAGCTTTCTTAAATGGCGAGCTCAAGGAAGAGGTCTACGTTTCTCAACTAGAAAGATTTGTTGATCAGGATAACCCATCGCATGTGTACAAGCTCAAAAAGGCCCTTTATGGTCTCAAACAAGCACCACGTGCATGGTACAACATGCTATCAAGTTTCCTTATCTCACAACATTTCTCTAAAGCTGCAGTCGATCCAACACTCTTTACAAGGAAAGCAGGAAATGACTTATTACTGGTATAAATTTATGTCGACGATATAATATTTGCATCAGCTAATACTGCTATGTGTGATGAGTTTGCTAATCTTATGACCACTAAGTTTAAGATGTCAATGATGGGGGCAAATGTCATTCTTTTTAGGTTTATAAATTTCTCAAAGTCCCAGAGGCATCTTTATAAACCAATCAAAATATACTTTTGAAATTATTAAAAATATGGTATGTTAACTAGTGATTCTGTAGACACACCTATGGTAGAAATGAATAAAATGGATGCATATCTACAGGGGACACCAGTTGATGCTACATATTACCGTGGCATGATTGGATCCCCCATGTATCTAACATCCAGTAAACCTGACCTTATTTATGCAGTCAGCTTATGTGCTCGGTTTCAGGCAAAGCCTATCGAAAAGTACTTAAATGCGGTTAAGCGGATCTTGTTAAGCGGATCTTTTAATACCTAAAGAGAACCATTAACATGGGTCTCTGGTACTTGAAGGATACCAGTATATCTCTAACAGCATATATAGACGCAGATCACGCGAGGTGTTAGGATACTAGACGTAGTACATCAGGAAACCCTTAATTATTAAGTGATAAACTTGTTAGCTGGTCTTCCAAGAAGTAAAAGAGCACTGCGATCTTCGGTATAGAGGCTGAATATATTGCCTTATCTGGGTGTTGTGATCAAATCCTTTTGATGTGATCACAACTAATAGACTATGGGTTTACATTCAATAAGATTCCTCTGTACTGCGACAACAAAAGTGTGATTGCTCTATGCTGCAACAACGTTCAACACTCAAGAGCCAAGCACATCGATGTACGCTACCATTTTATAAAGGAGAAAGTGGAGAATGGAATAGTGGAACTATACTTTGTTTGGACGGCTGACATCTTCACCAAACCCTTGCTACGAGAAAGATCAACTTCTTAATTAAAAAGCTTGGTATGAGAAGCATGTCTCCGAATATGCTAAAACGTTTGACAGAGGAAGAGGACGAGTAATGATGGCAACTCGTGGTATATCCTGTGTGTGTTATGTATATAAGAAAATATAAAAACCCAAAAAGATTTTTCATTTTATATAATTTTTTCAAAAAGAAAATATAAAAATATATAACCAAAAAAGAAAATACAAAATTAAAAAATTAGAAAAATACAAAAATAGGTTTTCATGACATGTCTTCTAAAAATCGATAACATTTACGGCCTTAGAAATATCATTCAATAATGATACGAGGCTGTAAATGAAGTTTGAGCAGAAGTTCAAAATGTTTTAAAACATGTCATATGGCTTGTTATTATTTCAGATAGCAACCCGGTCTTCAAATTAAAGGCAAGTATTTTGACAAAAAGAAAACTTGACATCACAACGGGAAATGAAGTTTTCTCGGGAATAAATTACTTCATATTCATTCAAAGGCTTGTGTTTACTTTGCAACACAACCCGTGCTTCTTTTATACAAATTAATGTACGTGTCAGTGCATTTCTTTGTCAAAATAAGAGAAATCTTATTTTTATGGTGTTGATTTTCAAAATAAAACTTATCATCTTTCTGTTTCATCAAAAAGTCATTTTTAAAGGCATTTGGCCACTCAAACAATGTCTACAACTCTTTAAATAGAAAACGGGACATTATTTGAGGGGGAGAAAATGTCAAATAATCTTCTTTAAAATTCATCAGGTGATAAATGGAAAAAGTTTTTAAACAATAACGGATTAATATTTAAAGGAGAGTTAATTAATTTTAACTCATTTAGGCTTTAGATGTTATGTGTTTATGCCTTTAGGGACTATATAGCAAAATGTGAGACTTAACATCAATAACAAAACCTTAAGGACTAGTTGTGCCATTAGTGCATTTATGTTTGCCTTAGAAAAAGTTATTATAAGAAAATTGATAGCGTGCTTAAACCTTAGGGGGCATTTTTGCCAAAATCTTAAAGATTTTAAAACAAAAACACCCCCACCGTCCCTCTCATTTACATAACACTCACACACATCCTTTCCCTCTCATTCAAAATCGTCACAACCAAGAACATCATCAATTTGTGTTTTTAATCATTAAGGTAAAGTATAATCTTGTTTCTAAAACCCTAACAAGCTTTTAATCAAAAGGAATTAGCATATATCAAGTGTTCCTACTCAAAAAACCCTAAAAATAGGTTTAAAGTTCTTCAAGTAAAAATTTGTGAGAATCTTTAAATTGATTGAGGGGTTTTGATCTCTTAGGGGTATAGAACACTAGGTTAAAACAGTTCTTAATGAGGTTAACGAATGAATGTTTTTGTGTGATTCATTAGTTTGAAAATTTGGGTTCAAGGTCAAGAACTTGTAAAAAGTTCATGGGTTTGTGTTTGTTTGCGTTATAATGTTCCTATGTGAGTAATAGAGTGTGCTAAAACAAGGTTTAACACCAAAACTTGAAAATCTTGGGTTTTAGTGTTCATACAAGTCGAAAAGTGCATAACTTGAACTTTTTATGGTTAATTCATGTTAAGATTGGTTCAAATGATGATTATGGTTGCTAAGGGACACATTGAGAATGATTTTGATGCTTATATGTGAAGTTTGTGGATTTTAAAATTTTGGCTTGGGCAAACTAAACATACCTAGACGAAGTATGTAATTGTTGTACTAGGCGAAGTATACATTTTGCCTAGGCGAACTATACCATATTTTCTGGGCGAAGTATATACTTAGCTTAGGCGAACTATACATATCTTAAAACTAGGCGAATTATATATTAGCTTTACTGTGCGAATTATACACTTAACTAGGCGAATTATACATTAATGAAACTGGGCGAATTATGCAGTTTATGTAGGCGAATGATACATCATTTCTAGAACTAGGCGAATTATACATGATGATATCACTAGGCGAATTATACCTTAAATTTTCTCACTAGTTGATTTATTTAGGGTATTTTTTTTCTTAGTAATCAATCTAGCTGCTTAGTTGACTATCAATTCATATTGATACATTGATTGTTGTTAATTCTACCTTTGCTATAATTTAAAGCCTAATAAAATGTGCCCGATCACCTGTCATAATTCCCTTCATGCATCTAAAATTAATCAACATAAACCAAATTGTGACTCAGTAAAATACATATATGTTTGTTTTTGTATAAACTGTATTTGGCAAATCTTAGCAAAACCATGACTACTACTGCCGTTTAACAAGTTGCTCTTGATAATGTTTTGGTGCCACTTGAGAAATAAGTCGAGATCGGCAAGTACAATATGAGAATTGATCCAGCAAAGACTCAGAAAGAACCCACATATCAAGTTGTTTTGGATGCTCTTGCTCTTACTACCTGCTATCACGCTTTCCTCATCACTGCAGATGTTCCAGAGATTTATATACAACAGTTTTGGCTCACCATCAACAAGAAAGACTCTACCACTTACCGGTTCAAGATTGATAAGAAGAGTTACATAATTGATATGGAAGTATTTAGAGAAATCTTCTAGATCTGTCCTAGACTTCCAAATCAAGATTTTGATGAACTCCTATCAGATGACGAAGTTGTCTCCTTTATTAAGGAACTTGGCCACAAAGGAGATGTTAAATCTGTCATTGAAGTGGTCATTGATCATATGTACCAACCATGAAGAACCTTTGCTGCAATCATCAACAAGTGCTTATCTAGGAAAATTACAGGTCTTAAGAAGCTCCGACTCTCAAGAGCTCAAATTCTATGGGGGAATGTTCTACAAGAAGAATGTGGACTTTGTCGAACTTCTCTGGGAAGACTTCACATTTCAAATAGAGAACATAGACCACAAGAAGCAAGAAAAGATGTACTATCCCAGATTCACTAAATTTATCATTCATCATTTCATCACCAAAGACAAGTCATTTTCGACGAGGAACATAATGTTTATGCATACTGCTCGGGATGACAGCATTTTGGGTACTATGAGATTTATCTCCAAGTCTGAGGATTTCCAAATATATGGATCAGTACTTCCTAATATGATGACTAATCAGCAGATACGGGACTCTGATGCCTACACGACTTATCTTGCATATGCCACTGGTGCAGCATCACCCAAGATGAAAAGGAAACTCAAGAAACCTGCTTCTCCTTCGAAGAAAAGAACTCTTGTCACAGTAGAGGAAGAAGAACCTGAACCTGCTAAGAAAGACAAACCTACCAAGAAACCTGCTACTAAAAGACAGTCTTCTAGGGTTCAAATTCGACACACTCCTGGTATGTCTGTGTCAAAGAAGAAAGCTCCAGCAAAGATTGCAAGAAGCAAGGGAATAGAATTGCTATCTGATGTCGCATTACTTGAGGAAGCTCAATTGAAAAGGGCTCTCAAAAGAAGCAAAAGAGAAACAACTAGTCATCAAGCAGGTGGCTCAAGTAAAGGAGCTAGTTTTGAATTAGAGGTTCCTGATGAGCCAAAAGGCAAGTCGATAGACATAAGTGAAGGAACTAGTTTAAAACCAGGGGTTCCTGATGTGTCCACAGCAGATTGTTCTGAAAGTAAGAATGAATCTTGGGGTGACAGTAGTGATGAAGCCAATGAACAAGGTGATGATGAAAGAACAAAGTCTGATGATAAACCGACTGACACTGATAATCCTAAAACAAGTGATGATGAAGAAGAGACTGAAGATGAGTTCGTACATACTCCTACAAATTTTAAACCAACTGATGATGAAACAAATGATGAATCAAATGATGTAACTGAGGAAGAGTATGAAAGGATCAATGAAGAATTATATGGTGATGTCAACGTTAGTTTGACAGATGTTGAGCCTGACGACGAAGATAAAGGTGATAAGGAGATGACTAATGCTGACACAGAAGATGCTGAGCACGAGAATGTTATTCAAAAGAGTGCAGGTAATCAAGTCAAAGATGATGCTAACACAGAAGATTGAAGATCCAATTCTAAGTTCTTCTATCTTATCTGACTATGCTGCTAAATATCTTAACTTTGATAACATTCCCTCGGTTGATACATAAGTTGTCTCTATGTTGGATATTAATGTTCAACATGAAGTTCCACGTACCTCACCTCTTCTCATCATTCGAGTGTCTGTAATCCCCAAACAAACTGTTTCCAATCCACCTGAAATAGTCACAACTACTTCATTAATAACTACTTCATCTCTTTTGACAATTAACACCAATCCCAACACCAATAACAACATAAGCTACAACCTTTACCACTGCTGTTTTTGAATCTAAAACCCTCGCTGCTCTCCAACTAAGAGTAGCTGATTTGGAAAAAGATGTAAAAGAGCTCAAAGATGTTGATAACTTTACAAAAGTTATTTTAACAATTCAATCTGAAGTCCCAAAAGCTGTAAAAACTATCTCGAATAAAGCCATGCATAAGGTGATTCAGAAAACATTGCTGACATCATTAAAGAACACTTTGTTCCATCTGAGACTGTGGAGATACTCAAGAAGCAATATGCACCTCAGAAAAGTGTTAAAGACATCCGAGAAATCAAGAGGGAGCATGCATGAAAGAAACAAGTACCTAAAGAAACTATCACATCATCTGATACCACCGCTCTTGCAGAATTTGATCAGAATACTACCTTGTTTGAAAAAATGATTAAATCCAAGTCATTCAACAAAAGTCTGAAGCAAAGAGCTCTGTATCATGCTCTCATGGAGTCAATCCTAGAGGATGAAAATGCAATGGATGAAGGAGTTGCTGAAAAATTAAAGAAAAGGAAACCAGATGATGCTGATAAAGACGAAGGCCCTTTTACTGGATCAGACCGAGGGTTAAAGAGACGGAAAAACAAGAAAAGACACTGAACCATCTAAGAAGGCAAAGTCAACTAAAACTTCCAAAGGCACTTCCAAATCTCAACCAAAATCTACTAGCAAGTATGCGCAAGCAGAGAAGACAGTGTTTGAAGCTGGAGATACTCAAGAGCCACAGAATCAAGGACAAGACATGGGTAATACTGATGATCAACCCAATGTCAAAGCTGATCCAAAGCATGACTGGTTCAAGAAACCTAAAAGGCCTCCGACTCTTGATTCTAATTGGAATGTTAGAAAAACAGTTGACTTTAGACCACCTCAAACCCGGATCAGCAAAATTGCTCAAGCAAAAAAACCTTCTCTTTCTTTTGACGAGCTTATGAGCACTCCTATCGACTTCTCAGTATATGTCATGAAATATCCTAAGATTGATAATCTGACACAAGATCACCTTGTTGGGCCAGTTTTTAATCTTCTCAAAGGGACATGCAAAAGTCGTGTGGAACTCGAGTATAACATTGAAGATTGTTATAAAGATGTAACTAATCGACATGACTGGAATAACCCTAAAGGAAAGAATATTCGTTTGACCTTAGCAAGCCACTACCGTTGATTATGGAACAAGGTCGTCAAGTTGTTCCTGTTGACTACTTCTTCAACAATGATCTCGAGTATATAAGGGGAAGAAGCTCAAGAAAGAAATATACGACTTCCACAACAAAAACAAAGGCTACTAAGTATGATATTCTAGGCATTGAAGACATGGTTCCATCGTTATGGAATCCTGTAAAGGTAGCCTATGATAGACATGTTGTATAGGGAACTTCACACTAGGGTCCTAAATGATAACGATTCTATGGATTCGCAAGCAACAGGGTGTCTAAACATGATGTATACTCCACGAAAAGAATTATAGCAGTAACCAAAGTGAAAGTTATGAAATGGTATGATTACGGTTATCTGGAAGAGATTAAATTTTGAAGAGAAAATCAGCAACTATACAAGTTCAAGGAAGGTAACTTTCCAAATCTTCACCTGCATGATATTGAAGACATGTTGCTTCTCTTGGTTCAAAAGAAACTCTCTAATCTTGAAAGAGATGTCATTTTCGACCTGGGTGTGGCATTATGGATGTTCACCAGATGTATTGTCATCCTTAAGCGAGTGAAAGACCTTCAACTGGGAGTCGAAAGCTACTAGAAGAAGCTCAATATCACCATGCCAGAGACATTCAAATCCGACATCTCCAACATGATACCATACGCTACATACAACAATCCTCAAGGAATTATCTATGAAGACAAGTACAAGAGAAATAGGTTGATGCGCACGGATGAACTCTACAGGTTTAGTAACGGGATACTTACATCTGTTAGAACCGTTCTTTATGATATTGCTTCAAACTTAAGGATGGATTACTTGCCAAAGAGAACATGGAGTGGCTTAGACAGAAAGAGGTCTCGCATCATGATCAAGGCTATCGATCAACTGCTGCTAGAGAGAAGGTTAATGAGGAGCTTGGAAAAGTTCGTTGGTGGGAGAAATTACAGGGAAGACCTCAAACTGCTTGAACAGACAATATAAAGTTGTCATACTTTGTCTTACTCCATTTCAGGTCATTCTCTCGTAATTATAATCTTGTGTATATGTAAATAAGTAGTATAAGACTAAAATTAGGCATATATAGTGTTTGAGTGTAAATTTTCAAGAATTTCTTAGTAAATTCAAATTTTTTCAAATTAATGCACTCAAACACCATATAATTCTCTCATAATTTGAGGGGGAGCATCAAAATGTTTCCAATAATAAGCTTGATATATAATTAAGGCATTTTTCTCCCCAAATAATTTTCATACATATTTGAATCAATTAATATCTAAAATATCAAGATATTTGACATTTTTGATAAGGGGAGAAAATGTGATTAAAATATATATAACTTGTAAAATGTAATCTGAATGACTCATGTGTGAACTCATTCCTCGTATGTGCTAAACATTTTCTTTTATTAATGCACATATGCAGGGGGGGCTTTTCTGAAAAGTAAAACCATCGAGGTACTAAATGTTTTGGTTTATATCAAAGTACCTTGATTGATGTTTTCAAATGGTTTTAAGGCCGCGAACAATACCAAAAGACCGACCATGTATTTAATTAATTAGAGTTATAAGATAGTTAGGTTTAGGTGTTCGTCCCCATGATCCAGCTAGAACCGGAGGGATCTACCCAGGGACATTCCATTAGTTAGAATAGTAGTTCATAGGTATGATAAAAAGAAGAAAAAGTAAGAAAAGGGAAAAATGCGAACTAAGACAGAGCTAACACTAGAACAAACCCAACAAGGTGTTAGTGATGAAGTCTTGGTAAGCATTGAAAGGGTTGAAGAATGAAAAAGAAAAGTTCAGATAAAGGGTGAAAAGAAAGAAGCCCTCCTTACACTTAGGCATAAACCGGATCAATACATATGCTATCAGAAACACCTAAGCTGTTGTCTGGTATTGAAGATAGTCATCATGGATCCAGTGATGCGATGCACAACCCTCCTAAGCCACTCAAGGTCTCTCAAAAGACTCTTGTTTCATTTCTTACGAAGATTACACTCGTTTCTATCAACTTTCTCACTCTGAGTTAGTTGGTATTGCAAAGGTGGCAGTCTGCTCCAGCCTTTGATTACTAAAACTAAAAGTGCACTATCGAGTCTAGAGCCAAAAGAGATCATCCATAAATCTCACTAGGGCACAATTCCAATATATTTATTGCTAACACACTGTGAAAACAAGTAATATCTTAAGCGTCCTACGCATTATCCTTGTGATATTGTCAGAACATTAGAGTGATACTAAAGTATTCACAATGATGATGGAAATTCTTCCCGAGCCAACATCAAACAAGCTCTGCGGTAGGTGACTTGTGAGATCCTATATGGATCGAACTTATGACACTGGATATTGATTCGGTCCAGATTATGAATTGACGATTGTTGAATTTTGAAATGCATAAAACTCTCGATGTGTCACAAAATCACTTTAACAAGTGACATGTCAATTGATTTTCAAATCAATTTTTGATTCAATCGGTGAGACTTTGTCTTACTGGTTCACTCATACCGTGTTGTCTGCTTTGAGACGCCCCCGATAATGAGAACGGCTAATACAGCTGTGAAACCCTGTCAAGGAGATTCTTTAGAATTCTACCTGATCACATGCAGTATTTATACTGATTAACGGGTAACCGTGGTTATTGAAACCGTATTCGACAAAGTGACAAAGATAATTTCGTCCATACATGTTGTTTATCACTAACCCATTCATGCAGGTAATCCCGATGGTGGCAGCAGCTGGTTCAATACAATAGCCACATGCTCATACTCGATCGACATATGTAAAGACATCATGAAAGCTCACGTACACGTTTCAAAACTTCCGTTACTCTGATACCGTACATCTTTCTTGAAGTGACGAAGTATTAAAGTTAAATAATTTTAAGAAATTTCCGCTACTGTTATACCGCATGTCTTCCATGAAGTGACAAAGTGTTAAAGTTAAAGAACTTCAAGAAAGATGGCTGCACAAGCTTTCAAATTCAAGAAAAGTATGAGCATTTCGGTCTGAAGGTCACAAGTACACAAGATGGTAAAAGATCAAAAGATGATGATAAGAGATTATCCTTGGTTGATGATCTCAAGAGAAGCTCAAGTTCACATACAAGTCAAGCTTAAAGGAACAAGTTAAGCCTAAAGTCTAAAGATCGCTATGCATATCACAAGTTAAAAGATAAAGATTCAAGACCTCGAGTAAAGACCGAAGACATTCATAGAATGTAAAGCTTAAGATTTTTGTAAAAGGATGTGACCTCTCTTAGGGGATATTGTTAGGAATCGAGAAAAGACTCGGTCAGACCTAAAATACGTAGCTCGTAGGTCTAATATAGTTTTTGGAACCTTAGTAAGGTATAAAGGTCCAAGGCACATGAATAGCCCACACAAGGGCCCATAGCCAGCCACATAAGGATGTATAAGTACCCTATCCATAGCTTGGAGAGGGTGTTGGTTGTTCACTTTCTCATTTTCACATAAGCTAATATTCTTTCTTCCTTTCTCTCTCTAAAAGTGATCATCCTTCCACTTTCTCTCTCTAGTTCTTTATCATTTGATTGTGAGATTAGATATTTCATGTATTCTACATGATGACATCAAATAACGTTACTTTTATAGCATCATTTATCCCATGATTCTTACCCATTTTGTATAATTATTTCATGAATTGGTACTTAATTGTTTAGCAGTAATTATGGAGTAATTGGTGAAGTTATGCTAGAAAGCCAACATTTTGGAGCTTAAACAAAGAAACTTACGATACTATTCTGACAACCTATACGCCATATCCATCAATGAAGGTACAGCGTATTTGTGCTTGCACTTCACTAGAAACCACGAAGAATTAAAGAGCAATACACCGTATCCAGAAGACTCTATACTCCGTATCCAAAATCAAGGATTGAAAGATTCTGGAAGATTTTGAACGTGGTCCCTACTCCAAGAAACCCTCAATACGCCGTATTGACCTCAACAAATACGGTGTATCAACGAATTTCCAAACACTATAAATACAAATCCCTAAACACGAGTTTAGCGTGTGCTTAAACATATTTTCGAAACCCTAACCAAAAAGGTCGATTTTCAGAAGGCAAGAAGAGCAAAGAAGGTCTCGCAACGTGCTTAGTTCCATAGGAAACACCATGTAATCATCTATACTATAATAATCGTTCAATTTTTTGTATCATGGTTAGGTTATCTTGGTTGATTCATTTATTATGTTTGTATTCGATACAATGGTTATTGGCTAATACCTTTAGGTATTAGCCATGTTTATGAAGATTTAATGTTTGGTTTGTTTATCTCCATTGCTTAATTTATCGTTGATTGTTGATTATGTTTATCAATTTATACTCATTTACGTGTTTTTGTATGCGACCTATCAATTAGCTAGATCTAGTTGTGCCAACCAAGTAGACTAGATTAATCGGGATAACTCTCCATATAGCAACTTACATTACTAGAATCATAGGATCAAAAATAATTACCTATCCTTACCATTGGTTAGTGAACAAGTTAGATTAGCAGGTGACTTGGGATCAACAAATGACGTTCTGATTCCCTTGGTAAGGACTTGGACAGCGAACTACTAGTATGTAAGATGTCGTTAAGATGTAAGTTAGTAAAGTCTCGTTGAGCTAGGATTCGATAAGATTACCATTATTGTTTTTCTAAGATAGATTATAATCAACAAAAGATTGCTTTATGCGGATGCGTTTAATTGTGACAGAATTAGCGTGTCTAGGATTTAGGAAGAAGTATCGCCTAAATCAAGGAATGATATACCCCTCGAGATAAGTCAATCATTGTACTAATAAACAAACCTGCATTTTAATTGGATTAATCATGGTTAATACAATTTCCTTATATTAGGCTTGACCGCTCTTCTATCTTCTGATTATCAGCTTGCGTGTGTTATCGTGACTAAAATAGATTTAAGTTACCACTAAACCCGCGCTAGTCTCTCAGACTTAAAAACCCCATTATCCGTTAGAATTATGTTTAGCATAGGTTTAACTTAGAATTAACTTAGAACTAACATAGATAACTAAAATACTGATAGACTTAGGAATTAACGCTCTCGCTCTTAGTGATCGACACCCTACTTACCAACGAAGCTACAACTGATCGGGTACACTGTCCGTTAGTGTTGTTTTTAGGTAAAGTCGGCAAAATATAAATGTAAAACTTGATAATAAATAATACCTACGCACAACGACACATCAATGTTATACGCTTTGGAGCTCAAAGGTGAAGTTGCAAGTAAGTATAGTAAAATTCTCGTTGAGCTAGGATTCGATAAGATTACCATTATTGTTTTTCTAAGATAGATTATAATCAACAAAAGATTGCTTTATGCGGATGCGTTTAATTGTGACAGAATTAGCGTGTCTAGGATTTAGGAAGAAGTATCGCCTAAATCAAGGAATGATATACCCCTCGAGATAAGTCAATCATTGTACTAATAAACAAACCTGCATTTTAATTGGATTAATCATGGTTAATACAATTTCCTTATATTAGGCTTGACCGCTCTTCTATCTTCTGATTATCAGCTTGCGTGTGTTATCGTGACTAAAATAAATTTAAGTTACCACCAAACCTGTGCCAGTCTCTCAGACTGAAAACCCCCTTATCCGTTAGAATTAGGTTTAGCATAGGTTTAACTTAGAATTAACTTAGAACTAACATAGATAACTAAAATACTGGTAGACGTAGGAATTAACGCTCTCCCTCTTAGTGATCGACACCTTTTACCAACGAAGCTACAACTGATCGGGTACACCGCCCGTTAGTGTTGTTTTTAGGTAAAGTCGACAAAATATAAATGTAAAACTTGATAATAAATAATACCTACGCACAACGACACATCAATGTTATACGCTTTGGAGCTCAAAGGTGAAGTTGCAAGATTGAAGACTAGAGCTATAAATAGCTCATATCCTCCTCATTATTGATAGTCGGTCATACTCTCTCTCAGTTTATTTTGTTGTCTTTCTCAAATCAGTATTAGGGTTTGTAATCTGTTATAGTGTTAGGTTATTTTTTAGTTTGTAATTGTAAAACTGGATTCACTATGGCTGAGCAAAGGGATGGTTGGTTGTGTTCAAACCTAAATTTTGTTTTGAGTGTTCTTGGTATAATTTGATAAAATTTTACAAGAACCAACCTCAAATACCACCCGAAACTATACCAAGATAACCCTCCTAACACTTGACACCACCATAACACTTACACGTAAGAATGAGCATGGGTTCAGAATCAATTGAAACCGGAACCGGACTCGAAAACCACATTTTGTCAAAAGTAGGAACTAAGAACCAAACTGAATATAGATTTTAGTTTCGTTTTCAGTTTTGGTTCTGATTTCGGTTCTTCGGGTCTACCCGTCTAGAAATCGATATTCTGAAAAACCAAATAAAAAATCGTACGCACTACTAATTTAAGCCAATAAAAAGCATAAAACATTTGAACTTTATAAGCGTTTGCAACTATTTACGTCCAAACCAATAACGTTTAACAACTAATACATAAACTCAAACAAACAATCCTTATGTAGTTTTACATTGTTAATATTTTTAACAAAACAATAATGCATAACAATCCGAAAAATCAAATATAAAACTTACTTTCATTGTTTCGATAATGTTGATAGTTGTTTAAGTGAGCTTTGGGTGTTGAATGATATTGAAATGTTATTATTTGGGATTAACTATTTGTTTGTGGATGTTTCAGAAGATTAAAGATTATATTTTACACGGGTAAGATCTTTTTTACCAAAAAAAAAGGATTAAAGATTAAGGTTTATGGTGTGTGGCTTGATTTTTCTGAACTAATAATAGGCCATTAAAGTTTTTATGGTACGTACGATTTAAGTATTGAAACTAAAAAAATTACATTTTTAGGTACTCGGTTCCGGTCCGGAACCGAGAACCGCTGACCCGGACCGAACCGACCTAGGAGCCGAAAATTTTCAAACTCAAGAACCGGAATTGGGACCATCGGGTCTGGATCCAGATCGCTTCTTCTTTGTTCCTGTTGAGTTCTCGATTCGGGTCTATACTATGATTCTTTTGTTCATCCCTACCTATACACCCGCTTGAAAAATTACAAGCAATCCTCATTATACGCCTTTGATATCTATTTAAATTTCCGAATTGAAAAGATTTCATTAGGGTACTCTTCGTGACCTTCACATTTTTTTTCGATTGCAAATTGATGGTACCATTTTAAGTAGTAACAATGAAACACCTTATGTTGTACGAGTCAATGGGAGTTATTTAAATACATGATTATAGATTATTATGGTTAAAATTGAGAGGTTAAAGAGTTCTTTATTAATTATTTTATCCGTTTCAAGATAATTGTTCATTGATTAAAAACTTTACAGTTTGAAGAAAAATATTATTATTATTGTTTTATCTTTTTTATTTTTGACATAATGACATATTTATTTTTAATTAATTAATTAATGATGCTTTTAAAGTTTATAATAATGACCTCAAGTAAAAGTAATATGTTAAACTTAAATAAAAATCTTTTTTTTTTTTGAACGGCAACTTTATTAAAAAAACTAGTAAGGAGCTAGAAAGACATTACAAAGAAATAAGATAGGGGTTTTTTAACCAATACTCCCAAGAAAAAACCCTATTACATCTACTAGAACACCATAAAAAGGACCAAGAAACAATGTCATCAAAAATCGTCGAACGATTAGGAGGCGAAGCGTCAAAGACCAACTGATTTCGAAGCCTCCAAATCCGCCACCAAGCAACATAAAAAACACCTTCTAAAATAGACTTGAGACGGGAAGAAAGCCGAAAGGATAAAAACCAAGCATCCCAATCCGAGAAAGAACAAATCTCCTGTCAATCCAAATCCCACTAACGACAAATTTTATCTATTTTTAATAGTGAACAATTAATTTAAAACAACTAAACAAGAGAATGTGAACAATAAGTATAAAAAGTTCATTATTTTCATAAATATTTTAATCTACATTTTGCCTCAAAATATTAACCATCGGTTACACGATCTGAAAACTAACCCTTAACCCCTTTGCATTGAGAACAAAAAAAAATCACAATTTTCATATCTTGTTAAAGAGTATTTTCCCGATTTTCCAAATTATTTATCTTTATCATTATCATTTTAATTGTTTCAAATTAATGTCCCTGCTAAAAGCAATAAACTAAGTTGTTTAAGTTTATCATTTTAAATGTAACCATAGAAATATATTTACAACACAAAAGTTCTGAAGAATAAAACAGTCTTTGTGATTTTGTAAAGTAAAACAGTAATAAATATATTTATATTAAATAGTATGATTCTACATGGTGAAGAATAATTTTGAGATTGGAAAAATGTTATGCAATTTTCTTTGTTTTGCTATAAATAATCGCCCTTTGCATGTTCAAAGGGACACATTCATTTCTCTCTTTCTATATTTAGAGTTCTCTTCTTCATTTTATTATGTAGTTTCAAAAGGCCCACGTACGAGTTCTCCAGTTTTCTCGTTAACTTGTAAGTCAAAGTCTACTATACTCTTTATTTGTTTCTATATGACTTGATAGGTAAATAGTCACTCGACTCATTCAAATCCTGCATTCATTGTATGGTTTTTTAGCACATGTATTAGTAGTTATAAGTCCGTGCACGTACGGGGCTTACACATTAATCAAATTTATTTTAAATTTTTTGTTTAATATACTAAAAAATTTTCCGTGTTTAATGTTGTGTAATAGTATATTTAAACATTAAAAATAAAGCACATGATTTTAACAAAAAAAATTGTCACTATGTATTAATATAAGTTTTTTTAAACCCGGACCGGAACCGGTCTGGTGGATGTTGCCGAAAAACACATTGAACCGAGATCAGTGAGGGCTCGACCTGTTAATTAAAAAACCGAGTTAAAACATTGAATAATTCGATTATATTAGTAAAGATTTTTTGATAAAATATTAACATTGTTTAACACACATGAGTGTTGATAGTTTGATGTTTTTGTTCAAATATACTAAATTAAATATCATTTATAACACAATATGCTAGTTAATATGTTATTTTCTGATAGTCTTAAATAAACATATAATAGATATTTATATATGTTTTTATATTAAAGTATAAAGATTATAGAATGTATAAAGTCTAAGGGGCTATTTGTTTATTTTTTTAAAGTATAAAAATTATGGAAATTATAAGTTTTAGAATAAGTCCATATAATATATTTAAAGATAAACCACAAAGTTTAACAATTACATCTTTTTTTTTAAGTTTTTGGTTTTCATAAATTTAACACTTATATTTTTATGTCTTTTTTTCCTCATCAGATTTCTCCACCAAAATTTTTCAATTTTGACTTTTTATTGATTAATCAGATCGCACGATTTTGCTTACGTGGCAAAATCAAACATTCTGATTGGTTCATTTTTTTAATTCATAAGATTCAATTTGATAGAAAACTCCGAAATAATGTAATTCTTTTATTATATAAATAAAAGATTAGTGGTTGCAAGTTTCACACTTTGGTTTCAAGACTATCGAATTCTTGCAAGTTTTTCTCGCACAATACCATGTTTTCATTTTTCTTATCACTAAAAAGAGTTTGTTAACAACAAGCCTTGATCTTACAATTTTTTGGCTTGAAAACAATTCTAGTATTATGAGTATGACATAACTAGCATCAGCTTTAATGGCCGCGGGAGAATCCTATTGATGTTTGTCGAGTAGTGTAATTTTTTGTAAAAATTCATGATTTTTCCAAAATAAATCCGGTCCCAAAACTTTGTCACATAAATATTACTTAATCCACTAGTTTCTTAATTTCTTTAAATCGTACATTTAGTTCATTATTATTTCCTTTATATGCCTAAAAAATATCGTACCTGATGACGACTTTGAAAAGATATGGGAAAATTGATGATGGTATTTAGACAATGTGTTGTTTCTAATTATAAAGGTAGATAGTTGTTAACTATAACCTTAAATATCATTGTTAGACAATGTGGGATCTACTCCACGAGAAGCGGTACGGACGTAGATGATATCAACACGAGAAGCGGTACAGACGTAAGACTTGGTGCTAGGGATGCTTAACGCCACTTCGCCAAGTGGGGTTACTTGCCTTCGTGGGTCAACACGGTGTTTCCGAGAGCGAAGACTTGCACTCATTTCGCATAATTCATCGAATGATTCTTACCCTTGTGCACAGAAGTCAAAATTACGTAGAATGTCGCGCATGTACTTGCTACCATGCATACTCATAAATCATATTCTTTTGCACATATACCAACGAAGTATATACACTAGAACATTGACTTTTTTTTTTTTGAAAAGTTGAAACATGACTTAATACCCGAAGATAAATGATTAGTGGTATCAGTCATTGGGTTTTTTTTTCTTCTAAATATCCGCTCATTATCTTAAAACCAAATATAAAAATATTTACTATTTATTTTCCTTATAACATATCATACATATAATTAAAGTGGACGACAATAATCACTATCATGGCACCACATAAAGTTTTTAGTGGATAAGTAACATCAACGATCACATTTTACCGGAAAAAGGTGAATGTTATTATTATGGTGAGGGAAAAATCATTAGGAATATATATTCATTTGGGTCCACTTTTATATCGAGACATTATCCCTAACCAATCAACATATACGGGTCATACGTATTTACTAATTTTAACTAAAATATAAGCTAAAATGTGTATAAGCGTTTTGTATTTCATAGCAAAATGTTTTAAGAAGTACCAAGAAGTAGTAATAATTAGGTGATATTTGGTAAAATCTCAGTCCTTTCTGGTTACGGAACTAGGAGGGGTCCCGTGGTGTTACATGGCATCCATAAATGTCGAATTTGTTTAAATGACTCGATCCTAATAATTTGGGTCTACTATATGGTTTAAGTTTTCTTTTTCACCCGGTACCTTTTAGTCCATGAACATGTTGCATAAGAATACATGCTGACATACAATGAAAGAGGTTATAGTTGTCATTATCTTATGTGTAAAACACACGTATATTCCTCTGAACACGCTCTGATAAAACCTCGATAACAAATGTTGCACTGCTCCTGAACTATAGCTATCATACAAAATCCTGCTTTTAACAGACTGACTGTTTTAGTCACATGCTTTAGTCTCAGTCCAAGGTAACATTTTATTATACTAGTTGTTTCCTTCTTGCATATCAATGTAATATTAACTTTTTAATCTTATCAACAACGACGTGACGTCGCATTTAGTCTTTACTGTATGTAACTTAGGCGTCGTTTGCTGCACATATGATTTTCTCTTATTTGCGTGTTAAATAGTGCTGAGTGAGACAATTTGTATATATTGTGCAGAAGAAGACTTAAATAGTGTGGTCGATTAACATTTAACAATGGTTGCATTTGGGAAGAAGTTGAAGGAATTGCAGATCCAAGAATGGAATGGGTAATTTTTTTTTTTTTTTGAGCTCTCATACGCTCAAGTGAAATTACACTGACTTAAGAAAAAGTGTTTTCGCAATTCGTTTTTCAGAGCCAACCAACCATAACTTGTAAACTAGTCGAAAATATACTGTTGGTCTATGACTTTAAGATGTGTTAGTTTGTTGTTTGATATGATAACTTGTTAATGGTTATTTCTTGATAGATATTATATCGATTACAAGTTACTAAAGAAGAAAGTAAAGCACTATGCTCAACAAAACCAGGTTGTTGTCCATGACCGTGATTATGTTCTACGTGATTTCTCTCAACTGCTTGATCAACAGGTTTGTGTCACTTGTATAGTTATAACATACAGTTTCTAATCATTCACTGAGCATCTGATTGTTTTGTTTTAGATCGAGAAGATGGTTTTGTTCTTATTAAAACAACAAGGTCAACTTGCGACTAGGCTATCTGGTCTTGCAGACGATTCTGACGAGTCTTTTTCACATGAACCGCATTATGAATCAATAATGGAACGAAGAGAATCATATCGAGAAGTGGGAAGAGATCTTTTGAGGCTGTTGTTCTTTGTTGAAATGAATGCTATCGGTCTACGAAAGATTCTTAAGAAGTTTGATAAGCGGTTTGGATATAGGTTTACTAATTACTATGTCAAAACTCGAGCTAACCATCCTTACTCGCAGCTCCGACAAGTCTTTAAGCAAGTGGTACAGCACTAAAACATGAGTAACCAAATTAACAAAGCGTCTATTGTTTTTGTAGTGGCATATATATGATTACAGATAACTACAATAAGCTGTCTATACGTGCAGGGTATATCAGCAGTTGTCGGATCCATAACTCGGAACCTTGCTGATTTGCAAGACGATCAAAGACGCTATGTATCAATTTATGACCACCCAACTCTTCAGCTATCGGTATTTATTAATAATTTCTTCATTTTGTAATTTTCATCAGGATTCATTTTAGAGGTGGCGATATGGGCAGGTCTGGCAAGATGGGTATTGCATCAAAATGGGTTATGGTAAAAAGTGAGTAAATTTTAATAGGTCGAAATGGGTCAGGTTTGGGTGACCCGAAATACTCTTTGTCCAAACTCTAACTTTTGTATTATGACAGTATAGTTTTTCACATTATGCAGTTTAGCAGGTTGTAGGCATTAAAAATACACTTTCAGTGACTTTGGAGTTTGGAACCGTATGACCCGTTGCCTTTTTAATTTAATGTTTGATTTGACCCGTTAGGCTTATTAGAGGTAAACGATAACCAAAATTAATCGACTGATAAGTTAATGGGTCAAAAGTGCCACCTCTAATATCTATTCATGATTATCAGTTTCCTGCTACAAATAACAGGACCCTATCATTGAATCAATCAAAGCAGCTGAGAATCGACTACTAAACTCAACAGATTTCCTACACTATTTAGGAAAACACGCATTCATTATGCAAGACGAATTGCCATCACCTTCATCGGATGAGCTTATAATAAATGAGCGTTATCATTTCATGTCTCTTCTTTTGAACTTAGTTAATACATTTTTGTATATGGCCAATACATACATCATTGTGCCGACAGCAGATGATTACTCTCTAAGCCTAGGAGCTGCAGCCACGGTATGTGGTGTTGTGATTGGGTCAATGGCAGTTGCACAGATTTTTTCTTCGGTTTATTTTAGTGCATGGTCTAACAAATCATACATAAGACCTCTCATATTCAGCAGCATTATCCTTCTTATGGGCAACACTTTGTATGCCCTCGCTTATGATCTTAACTCGATATATGTTCTTCTTGTTGGACGTTTGTTCTGTGGGTAAGTAATTTAATTTATTGTACTAATATATCATCCAAATTTCTTAAAATTTTGATCGGTCAAGCTGATTGTTTGGTAGGCTGGGATCAGCTCGGGCTGTTAACAGGCGTTATATTAGTGATTGTGTGCCTCCAAAACTAAGAATGAAAGCATCTGCTGGATTTGTGAGTGCGAGCGCTCTTGGAATGGCTTGTGGTCCGGCTCTTGCTTGTTTATTCCAAACACAGTTCAAGATCTTCCAACTCACATTTAATCAAGATACTTTGCCTGGATGGTTCATGGCTGTTGCATGGTTCATTTATTTACTATGGCTATGTTGTTCGTTCAGAGAGCCTCCACTCGAGAAAGAAGACATAATCCCTCAACGTGAAGCATCCGGTATGCTACATATTCTCCCATATTATAACTGGGCGTGTCTTTTCAAACGGGTCAAATAATTTTTTTTGCCATAAGGGGAACGGGTCAAACTGAGTCACCTAAAAACGTTCTATCCAAAGATTCATTTACATGTCAAAATATTTATGTTTCTCTAATCACAAATGAGAGAAAGCACAAATAAGTGTTTGCGGGTCAACCTGTTATGACATATACTAAAAATGACCCATTTCAACCTGTTACCCCAACCTGCCTGATTCATCCATTCTGGTGCCACCTTTATTTCAAACAAACATGAACAAATTTGTTAGTGAGTTTTTATGTATATTTTTGCTAGCAGATACCATGGTAGAAACTGGTTTCACTGAGCCATTACTTTTGGGGTCAACTAAAAGTCAACAAGGCGAAGACGAGCAACAAGAAAATGATGACCCAAGTGATGAATTATCAGAGAAAAGCCGCGAGCCCGTGACTTCTATTATGTCTGCCTACCGACTGCTAACTCCATCTGTCAAGGTGTGTTTCAATCTTCCTTAAACAAAAACATTTTGTGCATTTATTTAAACATATGCATCATCTTATTGCTTGCGAACAGGTTCAACTGATTATATACTTCATGCTGAAATATGCAATGGAGATTTTACTTGCTGAATCAAGTGTCATCACGTCATACTATTTCATATGGTCAACGAGCAATGTTGCATTGTTTCTTGCTTGTCTTGGGCTGACTGTTCTTCCTGTTAGTATCTTCGTTGGGAGCTACATCAGCAACGTGTTTGAAGAAAGGTAACAATTTTACGACTTTTACACGTAACATAAATGGATTATTCATCTTACATATAAGATTTTGTGAATACAGGCAAGTTTTGTTGGCTTCGGAGATAATGGTATGTTTGGGTATCGTGTTAAGCTTTCAAGTGATCATCCCATACTCAGCACCTCAATATATCCTCTCGGCTCTTGTAACATTCGTATCTGCTGAAGTTCTTGAAGGTACACAAATCTAACTTGTTATAGTTGAATTTGACCTTAAGATTTGTGTAACGAAGTGTTCTGACTATAAGGCCATCATGACTTCTTTTGTTACATCCTTAGGTGTGAACTTGTCTCTCCTATCACGGGTCATGTCATCTCGCCTCTCTCGTGGGACCTACAATGGCGGGCTACTGTCGACAGAAGCTGGGACACTCGCTCGAGTGGTTGCAGATGGAACAATTACACTAGCAGGTTACTGGGGCATGAGTAAACTCTTAAATATTACCTTACTTCCTTCACTCGTTATATGCATCTGCACTATTGTAGCCACCTTCTTTACCTATAACTCTCTTTATTGACCACCGAGTCTTATTGTATGGATAAATCGAGTTCTAACACCTTTCCATATCATATGGCTTTTGTATGTATAGTAAGTGTAAATAGTAACAAACAATAAACTACATATGTATAATATATCTGATGTACGACTTGTGGTGTATCTAGTTCTAACACCCTTCCATATCATATAGTAAGACCACTCGTGACATGTCAAATATATCTGATGCACGACTTGTGGTGTATCTATGCTATGAGTGGCTGTTATGAAAGTTTTGGAGTTTGAACTATAAAATGTTTCGTGTAGAAGATTTTGCTTTTTGAGTTTTAACCATCATTGTACTAGAATAAGGATCTGTTTCTTTTCGCCATGAAAACGGATTAAGCTGATCAGTAATCGGTATAATAAAGCATAAGTTATTAGAACATGATCATGGTCACAGATTGTACCATATGGTCCCAAAAACGATTTCTTCATAACCAATAATGGTTACAACAGTTTTCTTTCCTGAAATCATATTATTTTCCCATTTGCTTTTTCACAAATAAAAACATGTTGGATGGTTTTTGCTGTGTTTATAGGTAAGATTCCTCGAAAAAAAATCAAGAGTCGAACTAGAGGATCGATCTCGTGAAAATGGAAGTAGCCGTCTGCTTATATTCTACAGTAAGTGCGCATAAAGGAGTGCTTCCATATTTTCGGTGTTGCAAATATTCTCGCCATATAAATGTAACTTATAGCTGAATAATACAAGAATAACATACTCACAAGCAAGACTCTCTACAACACTCACTAGTATATAATCTAATATACTATTGAACTTATGGAGAGTCATACTTGTGAGGATATTATTCCTGTATTGATGAGCTATAAGTTCCACAAAGTGGCAGGAATATATCAGCAACAGAAGCAAATATGAAAGTTCTCGTATGTGCACACCTATGTTGTAGTATTTAAGCAGGTAACTACTCGCATTCTACACGGGCCAGGCACTTGATTCTTTAAACTGTGTAATCATTTATGCACAGGTCAAAAACCAATGACTTTGAAGTGTTGTTTTTGGGTCCAGTGTTGATGTAATTCACATTCTAAGATGTCTATAAGTGATCAGGGACATGATTAAATTTTACCATGAGGCCCCGAAAATGATTTATTTTACAAGCAATGATCATTCTACGAAGTGTTACAATCTGTAACCTTACTGATATGGTTTTACTAAGATTCAAGATGGCTGAACATGAGATTTAATACAGTATATACTAACGTGTGTGATTCCAACTTATTATCAAGAAATGAAAACTCACCGATGATTTTTGCTGTTTGCAAGAATGATAATAGTCAAACTCACAGATCGTGTCCAAAATAAGAGTGGCCACGGTGCTGAGTGCTGCTAATATGTTACAGTATATATATGCACACAAACGAACACTTCATATTTTCTATGTTGCGAATATTAGTGACACATAATGAAACTTATAATCGAACAATACAAGATGAATATATTCCCATGCATTACTCTCTATAATATACTCTCCAATATATTTTTATATACAGTTGAGCTAATAGAGAGTCATGCTTGTGATTCAATTCTTTTTGTGAATATTCGACTGTACGCTTCATTTAGTGGTAGTAACATTTGCAACATGAAAAAAATGAAAGCGCTAATTTGTGTAAACACTGCAACGTGTCAAGCAGATTGAGTAAAATCCAGATAAAGTTTTGTAAAATGGGAATAGCCCTCCTTACATGCAATAAGGCTACAATATATGTGCACAAAACAAGTGCTTCCATATTTTTCGCTGTTGATATTCCCGCCACATAATTGAACTTATAGCTCAATATTGCAAGAAGAATATACTCACAAACAAGACTCTCAAATAATCCTTTAGTATATATACTATTGAACTTATAGTCTTATAGAGAGTCATACTTGTGAGTGTATTATTCTTGTATTATAGAACTGTAAGTTTCATTAAGTGTGGCAGGAATGCCAACAACGATGAAAAATATGAAAAGCGTGCCTGTACACACCGACTGCAGTATTATATTAACAGAAGGGTTACAATGAGATAATTAATAGGGTTACAGTATAGTTCATATTCTCTAAAACTATAATTCAAGGAAGCTAAAATACAGTAGTCTATGCCACTAACCACAACAATTTATCTTGTTAAAAATCTCAAATGAACTCTTTCTCGTTATCACGTTTGTTGATACACTTTAGTTGACAACAAGTTCCTTACATCATCTCTAAGCAAGTTCATTAGTTTC